>CAUYQG010292249.1:0-16405 GCA_963574415.1 Tarsius wallacei
GTCCCCCACCCACCAAATGTTCTTTTCAGGAAAGAGGAAGAAAAATCCCGTAACAGATGTTAACTTTAATCCATGAACAGACTATCCTATAAACCCTTTTCATCATATGCTAATTCATACTAATATCAAGTTAAACGATAAACTAAAAATCCCGTAAATACTAACCTTAATCCGTGACTGACCTATCCTTTATAAACCTTTCATCTATACTTATGCTAATACCAAGTTTAAAAGATTCTATAGAAACTTAAATACTTATTCTACAACCTAAAGCGGCCCATCCCATAATGTCTGGAATGTGGCCCAGTCCAAAGTTCACAATGGGCTACCTGCAAGTAACCTAGCCATATTCTTTCGACAGAATGGCTGTCTAAACTTATATTTCTAAAACTACATTCTACAATTTATACCTAATCTTGAAATCATGACCCAGAAGCCTATGACCAGTACTAAGGCTCTAGATGTAACCCGAGTTTGAGCCGTAAGTTGTGTGAAAGCCAAAATTGTAGTTAGTGGAAGCCTAGCGCTTAGTGGGCCTCTGTGGCCGGCCCCCAACAAACTTCTGTCCTCAACCAAGGATATTTCAAATCTGGATGTGACCATAAGGATAAGGCAATTTCATTGTATATGTTGCCCCTTGTATTCTCAATTAGAAAAGCTCAGGGAGAAAATAGAGAGTCTGTAATACTGACATCATTCCCCTAAAAGTCTAGTAGCGTTATCCAAACAAATCTAGAAGGACTCCCAGACATGTGTTCTGTCCTCCATCACTTACCAAAAAAAGTGAAAGTAACAGACCACATACCATAAATAAAATTCCTGGATCTCATGCTGAAATATAGCCTCTCTCAATGTAAAAAGTTCAGAAGATATGTAATCTCTCAATTTTATGCTAAGGTTTAACTAGGGTTCAAGATCAGTTACTGAGAACATGTATCACTTTCATTATAATTTTATTTATCAGTTATGGCTTTGGCCATCATATCATAACTGTTAAGGAGATTTTAATATAGAGTTCTGTTGGCCATAGGATGAACAGTTTTCTTTATACTTGGGAACTCATCCATAAAAATGAAATCTCAGAAAATGTACTTGTCACAGCATATAAAGCATTTTTCTAATTATGTTTGAATTTTCTTTCTTCTAAAAAAAATAATAGTAGTGATTTTATAGAACCTCAGGCCTTTTTTTATTTTATTTCATAATTTATCAAATTGAAATACTCATTCCTTAACTACTGGTATCCCTGAATCAAGCTGGCAGTCCTCCACAGGGTTAGCACTCAGCTGTTCTTGCCCCGCTGATATGGCAGAAAGGGGGGTCGGCGGCAGTTAAAGGTATTTCCTTTTGAAAGCCAAGCGGCAAGCTCTAAAGACCCGCCAGGCTGGTTTTGTTTGAAAAGGTCAAATGGCTAGAGACTGATGGCTCTCATGGAAATGCAAAAGAGTAACTAATTCACAGACTTATCCAAAACCCCTCTTCTGAAGTTGACGGTTTACAACCCTGCCGTTCCTGGAAACCATTTGTTCTTTAAAAGATCTGATTTTTCTGAACACCACCTTGTAAATTCCAAAGGAGATGTGTAATCGCTCAACACGACCCCCCTCCCTTACCTAAACGAAGGTATAAGACCCAGCTTCTCCCGTCCTGCGGAGCTCAATTTGGACGCATTAGCCCCTCGAGCAAGCTGGTTGGCCAGTGTAAAAAAGTACCACTTCCTATAATAGTCTCGGTGTCACCATCTCTGTCTTCCCGCTAAACTGCCTCCTGGTTCACTGTCTTAAGTGAGTATCCTTCAGGACATGGAACAATACTTTTGTAAAAATAGTGAAGTGTATGAATCAGAACTGAGTTACCTAAAAGTTCCAGCTTGAAAAAAACTAGAGGACCCTAGTTTTATATAGTTGGTTATCAGAGCTGTGTCCATCACCCCAGCTATGCTCCCAACTTGGGATGTGTGCAATCTGTTTTTCTTCTCTGTGGAATGATCTTCCTGCAAACATATGAAAATTTTGCTTTCTTCCAGATTTCAGGACTCAGTCTTATAGAGACCATAGGAAAACTTTCCCTTTGCCTTCTGAACTTTCACTCACAAATCAATGAAAAAGAAGCAGATTAATAAGAGAGAAGGCATACAAAGTAACATGCATGGAAGAGAACCACAGAGGACATTTGAGCATTAATCATCTAAACCATGTTTTAGTTCATAGTTTGGATGACTCCTCTGTACATGTGGACATGCATTAAGTGTGTTACACTTTTCTCTTGTTAACCTTTTATTATAAGGGTATCAACCATGAACCTTCATGATGGGGGGAAAAAAGAGACCACCCCCTTTCTGCCCCTGCAACAATATTTTTTTGTAAGAGAACAGTAAATTTTTAGAAAAGTGACCAAAAGACTTTGAGTCTCTAGGAACAACGACTAAAGGGTAGATTAAGGCTGATTAGCACAACTTGCTCTGTAGATTCCTTCAGTGCATATCTGGACTCATAACGATGAAAGCTGTCTTCACTGGTTAACTGTTGTTCTCACTGATAGAAAGGGGGATGGGATTTGTTTTCGTCTTTGTAAATTTACATCATTTTAAGACAAATGGAGGCAGAAAAACTCTTCTGCCTCTGCTGCTTCTAACTTTTCAGATCAACAATCCTCATGCCATATGGGCATACTTTGGGGTGGCAGATTGTAGTCTGCCACACTGTAAAAAGCTCCAACTCAGCTTCTATTTTCAAAGTCCTAATACTGCAAAAAAAAAAACTTTAAAAAAATTTTATAAGACATAAATGAAAATAAAAACGCCCTAGGCCCTCATTTTTATACTGGAGCACAATGGAGACTAAAAATAAAGCAGAACTTGCTTAAATGAAGACAGATGCAGACTCCTATGTTCAATTCCTTTCAGGACCTTGCATTTCATCCAGTACAAATGCCAAATTTCTTACAGCAGCCTATGTGCAAAACAAGAATATACCACCCCAAAATATAAAAGATTGTGGAGCTGAAGACAATTAAATAGCAGATATGAGAAAGCTCGCTGTCCTCTATTTGCCTTATAAGAAGGATATAGATTTTACAAAAACAAAAAGGTATCCTACCCCGCACCTTTTCACCAAGGAGAAAATAAGTTAACCACTGAAGACAGCTTTCACCCTCATGGGCCTAGATATACACCAGTGGAATATATACAGCAAGCTTTATTAACTAACCTTTATCTGAATTTTATTTACTTTTCCCCAGGTTACTGCCCCTAGAGATTCAAAGTCCTTTTCCTTTATCTTGCCACTTCTCCAAAAATGTGCTGTTCTTTGTTAGAGACCTTTACTGAGACACTAAGTTGAATTTTAAAGCCACTACTTCTCTTGGTGTCTTTCATGTTTATGTAAAATATATGTTTTAAACTTCTGCTTGGCTTTCTTTTGTTAATCTATCTTTTGTTACTTGGGTTTGTTTTAACTAAAAACCTGTGTGAGGTATGAGGATGGAAAGAACTATTCTTTCCTATACCTACAAGCCCCTACATGATCTGGCTTCCTTTTGTTTCTCCACCTTCATTTTCTATCACCCCCTATTCTTTCCACATAGTCACTCTGGCACCTCAGCACTCTTCCTTCTCTTCTTCCTGAAGATATGCACACAGGTTGCTTCCTCACTTGTTTCAGCTCCTTGTTGAAATATTATCTCCTTAGTGAGGTTAAGTCTTTATTAGTTGCCTTATGTAAATTTTATCTCCTCATGACATTCCTGATTCTAGCTTTGTTTTTCCATTTCTCACCATCTAACATATTATATATGTTATTTACTTATCTAGCTTATTTTCTGTCCTAACTTATCAAGTTTATTTTCTGTCTATCCCAGAGTCCAATGTTAATTCCATGAGAGTGAGAATTTTGTTTGTTTTGTGCTTTAGGAATATTTCCAATGCTTAGGCCAGCACTTGACACATTGTAATCTCTCAACAAGTTCATTTGGAGTTAATTTTAAAATTCGTCAATGTTAAAGAAATACTATTTAATCCAAGAGTAATAATGGCATCATAATTAGGTTTTAAAATAGTAGATACAAATCAAAATACTAAAGACAAAATGATATTGTTATTTGCATTGCAAAAACCAAGGCAGTGGGATGAAGTAGTATAGATAAAACATGAAACTGGATGAGAGGCACATAGGCTTAATTAAGCTATTCTTTTGTTTTCCATATATTCTGAAATGTCACATAATTTTAAACTGTTTTAAAAACAGTATTTTTTAAAAGTGATAAATTGCTAAATAAGCAAATAAAGGTTATGGAGAAGGATCAGCTGGATTCTCAAACAGGACTTTGTGCTAAACTGCACAGAAAAAGTCCCACATAAAGACAAAAAGGTATTTTGCTTGTCTGCCAGGAGGCCCAGGATAGTGCTGTTCCTTTTTGTAGCATCAGTACAAACTCAATACTGCCTATCTCTGAAAGCAGCTTAATATTTCAGCATAGAACTCGCATTAGCCTTGCCCTCAGAAATTGTTATAAAAGCCAGGTGTTATTTGACTCATTGCAGTGAGATAAACAGTCATCAAGTAAGCTATAGTCCTCTCTGGAAGAACAAAATATTCTCTCTGAAGGCAAACTATAAGGAAAACCTGGTTCAATTAGATAGCTCTGTGCTAAGCCTAGAGTCAAACAGGAGCTAATCAGAGTATTGGAATTTTGGTACCAATGAGTCTTCACCCCAGCTATCTACTGGAAGCACCTGTGTTTTAATAATTACTATTGCCTTGGCCCATCATACACAAGCTCCAATTTAATTAGTCCTGATTGAACCCCAGGCAGCTATTGTTATAGAATTTCCCTATGTGACTGTAATGTCACGTTGAGACCACTGATCTATAATATGATCAGTTTAAGGGGTTTATTATGTGCACTTGTTTTATAGGTCATTTCATGCTGTTGCATAAACATGCAATTTGCAAAAACTCAAAAACTTGCTCCTAGTAACAGTTCACCGGCAGGTTGCTTTTATTGAGATCCAAAACACCATTCAACAAACGATATAGGCTACTTAAAGCAGTGTTCAGAATCACCTGAAGTAAACAGAATACAAAAGGCATTTGACTCAGTAGCCCTGGGGATTTGTGTGTATGTGTGTGTGTCTTTTGTTTTTGTTTTTTTTAGTCAGAGCCTCACTCTGTCGTCCAGGCTGGAGTGTAGTGGCACGCTCACGGCCACCCCAGCATCGACCTGCTGAGTTCAGGCGATCCTGCCGCCTCAGCCTTCCAAGTAGCCGGAACTACAGGCGCGAGCTACCACGCCCGGCTAATTTTCTGATATATTGTAGAAACGGTCTCACCAAGTTGCCCAAGTTGGTCTTGAACTCCTGAGCTCAGGCAATCCTCTCGCCTCGGCCTCCCAAAGTGCTGGGATTACAGGCTTGAACCACAGCGCCCGGCTTTCTTTTAAACCCTGTCTAAAGAATCTGCATTTCTAACACACCCTCAGGTAATACATATGCTGCCAGTGGGCAAACCAGAGTGGCGAAAAGTGTGGAAGCCATCAATCTAATCTGCTTTGCGTTGTGCCAATAAACAGAATTCCTAATGGAGTGGGTGTAACTTTTTATATGGAATCAACTATCAGCAAAATGTTCCACCAAAAGTCTTTTTCATTGATGGTCCTGAGCAAGTTAACTTTTAACACGAGAAAACCAATCATGCCCAAACCTGTGAAGACAGATTTAGAAGCGATGAACTGCAAATGCACTTACCTTGTTGACCCCAATACCTTTGTAGACAGAAAACCCCTTTATAATCTATGTACTCAGCTAACCAGACCTTAGCACTTGTCTACTGCCTCTTCCAAGCCACCTATGCAATGACAATTTGCTGTGGCCCATCACCCTGTCCCAGCATCCCGCAAAATACTAAGCCCCAGCCCACTAAGAAAGTAACACGCTTACAACCGGCAACTCAGCACTACCAGAAAACCAATTGTAAAATAAAGGTAGTTAAACCTGTCTAACCTCATTCTAACGTCCCAAACGCCACTAATCATAGAAGCCACAGCTTTTTTCGGGTAAAGGTGGGTGGCTCTTAAAAGAGCCTTTGAGCTGGGAAGAATCTGAGAAAGCCTTACGCTCTCTCCCCACGAATGCGGCGGGCCAACTGGATGTCCTTGGGCATAATAGTGACACGCTTGGCGTGGATGGCACACAGGTTGGTGTCCTCGAAAAGTCCCACCAGGTAGGCCTCGCACGCCTCCTGCAACGCCATAACAGCAGAGCTCTGGAAGCGAAGGTCTGTCTTGAAGTCCTGCGCGATCTCGCGCACCAGGCGCTGGAACGGCAGTTTGCGGATCAGCAGTTCGGTGGACTTCTGGTAGCGGCGGATCTCGCGCAGGGCCACGGTGCCGGGCCGGTAGCGGTGGGGCTTCTTCACGCCGCCGGTGGCCGGAGCGCTTTTACGCGCAGCCTTGGTGGCCAGCTGCTTCCGCGGCGCCTTGCCGCCTGTGGACTTGCGAGCTGTCTGCTTAGTGCGAGCCATAGCAAAGGACTAGACTGTATGCCTCCGGAGAGACTGAAGCGGAAAGTAAAGCCACCCTTCTTTTATAGAGTCATACCACCAACTATTGGGTCCAAGAACATTCAAAAGTTCCCGCGCCCTTTTCGGATTGGTCCAGCTACGAGCCTGCAGATTAAGGAGTGTCTTTCGGGTTGGTAAAAAAAAAAAAAAAAAAAACCCAATAGCTACTCTGACGTCATTGCATTAACCCTTTCACTTCTATAACCACTATGGACAAAAAACGTACACTGCAGGCTTAAATTCACATTTAAAACAAGGTAACCACATAGAGCAACGCGGAGATCTCCAATACATTTTTTTTCTTTTTAGAAAAGGAACTGACCACTTCGGAGTCTATTAAAGAAATTTACCCATGTGCTGCATTTATATTGTAGGGTGTGGCACTGGTATTGTGGGAAATTAGGAAAAATCTCTTTGGAAGGTTAAGTGCTAAAGACAAAGTGTTAAAATGTCAAGTGTAAGCAACGTACTCATTTGCTATGTTTTTGCTACGGTGTTGAACTCGGGTGAAGGGTGTACGACTGCTAAATATTATAAAATGCTTTTTTTTAAAAACTCCAATGTGTTCAGTTATACTTCCCCTTTTCAAGCTTCACACATAGTCAAAGTTCCTATCCTACAAAGGCTATTGTGGGGCTAGATTTCCGTAGGGCAATTCACCAGAAATGCCACCATCTCATCAACTTCCAATAAGGAAGTTAATAAGGACGGAAAAATTCAAAGCACGACAGCTCGTTTAACGGAAGTAGTGCGTGGCTCTGAAAAGAGCCTTTGTTTTTAGGGTGTTTTCTGTTCACAGAAAATCCAAAGCGTAGCGCAGTCAACCCTTTACTTGCCCTTGGCCTTATGGTGGCTCTCGGTTTTCTTGGGCAGCAGTACGGCCTGAATATTAGGAAGGACGCCGCCCTGAGCTATGGTCACGCGTCCCAGCAGCTTATTGAGTTCCTCATCATTGCGGATGGCCAGCTGCAGGTGACGCGGGATGATGCGCGTCTTTTTGTTATCACGGGCCGCGTTGCCGGCCAGCTCCAGGATTTCGGCTGTCAGGTACTCCAGCACAGCCGCCAGGTAAACCGGCGCGCCAGCCCCAACCCGCTCGGAGTAGTTGCCTTTGCGCAGCAGACGGTGCACACGGCCCACGGGAAATTGGAGACCGGCTCGAGAAGATCTGGTCTTGGCTTTGGCACGAGCCTTACCACCTTGTTTCCCACGACCCGACATTACAACTGAGGCAAAAAAGTAAAAAAAAAAAAAAACACCACAAAAATCACTCTCAGGAAAACAAAGTTTGAGTACACTAGAAGGGAAGGCAGAGAAGTATTTATACTGATCGGAGGTAGCCTGTGGGGTAGTCTCCCATTGGCTAATGTAAAGTGCCCAATGGAAGGTCAGAATTCTCATCCCTTATTTGCATACAGCCTTTCCATCTGATGTATGCCTTATGTATAATCCAATCACTAATTACGTCTTGATGAAACTTTAGCTTGAATACTGGTAATAATTGAATCAATTTAATTTTCTCAAAATATTACTCTTAAATACGAATGCGGATGTTTTTCCTCATTGTTCTGACTTTTGGCCACTGGTCCTTTTCTTGGGTTGTGATTCATGATTTTAGAAAGGAATGGATTTGGAGCAATTTCTACATGATAGTATTTAAAAGGTAATTGTGCCAGGTGTTGTTTTAAGTCTTTAAATCCCTCAATAGATATGAAGGTGAAAAAGAACAAATTAATCTTTATTGTAGCCCAACACTACTTAAACTACCTAAACAATGAAAACAGGCTGAAGACTGGATGATGAGTCTTTTACCTAGGACAGCAAGTCTTGCGTTTCACTTGTATCTTGTGTACAAGGCTTTCAGATTACCTTGGAAGTATGTAGAGTGCTGTCCTAATTTTAGAGACTTGAGAACTGATAGACCAAGAACATTTATTTCTCTTGCCCCAAATAACACTGAGTTAATGAGACCAAGGACTCTTAGTTCTTAGTTGGAAAAGTCTTTCTCATTATTCACCAGTGCCAGTCTCAACCTTCTCTTTGCTCTTTCCTCATTTGGCTACATCAAATAGGATTCTAGTTATTTCTGAAAACTCCCCATCATTCTTCACTGTACCCCTTTGGCTTATAGAGCTGATAACTATAGGGAAGTGAGGTTTTCTATCTTCTGTGAGTTAGATAACTGAGTCTATGAAATAAATTGAGAGCAGGCAGATTAACAGGTGGAAAGGTATGCATATTTATTACCTGTGTGGAAGCATCGCAGAAAAGTTAATAGCTAAAAATGCAGTGAAGTCTAGACGTTTATATACTATCTTCATAGGGGAGAAAGGAAGGATATAGGCAATTTAGGGTAAAGTAAATGATTTGAAGGAAAAAAATGAATGGGCTCTCTGAAAGATAGGTGACAACCTGTGTCAAAGCCTGTCAGTGTGGTATTGACCTCCAGTCTCCTGTCTTGATATAGTTAATCTTACCTTGCTAATGAGATTTTTCCAGGGAGAGAATTTCTGACAACCAAATTCCTTTAGGAGGATCTGTCCATAGGCAGATAAGGGGAGTTCAGAGAAATTCCCATCATGCATTTGTTTTTCCCTCTAGTGCCCTAAGT
Source organism: Tarsius wallacei (assembly GCA_963574415.1). NCBI lineage: Eukaryota > Metazoa > Chordata > Mammalia > Primates > Tarsiidae > Tarsius > Tarsius wallacei. The sequence goes on from CAUYQG010292249.1 coordinate 9,169, forward strand.
TTACAGTAATCAGCATACCAAAGTCACATATTTTGCGGTGGCATTTCCTGAACTCTTTCATAACACTGAATCATAAGTATGAGTGGTGAATATGTGCTAGAAAACATTAATTTAATATTGTTGGGATTCAAAATGAAGAACACTGGAGCAGCCTCAAAAGCAAAAGTGTTTCTCTGACCTTCTGCCTCTTGTCTCTCAGTCATATTCTCACCAGAGGCTAGTTATAGAAACTAAAATTGCTCTTCCCCAAGGCAAGTCATAGTAATCAGAACTCCTTTTCCCCAAATCTTGCCATAAAACCTAAAAAATATTACTCTAATCTACCTTGTTTCTCTGTAGGGCATAACACCGCCTTTCCTGAACGTCTTGCCCCATACCAGAAGGAAGGAATGCATGCTTAGTGAGGCCAAGAAGAATATAGACAGTCCTTGCTGGGTTTCCCCACTCAGTCTATTAACATTAGATTGTATTGTTTTTGTCCAGTCATATTTCTACATGGCTGTCTATATTGTTGAACCTAAGCATAAAAATAATTTCCCCTGTATCTTTAGGTTTTCTTTCTAATGGCTCCTGTGTCATAACTATGATCAAATTAATTTGCATCCTTTTTCTCCTGTTAATCTGCCTCTTGTCAGTGATTTTCAGTGAACCTTCAGAGAGCAAAAGGGAAATTTCCTCTTGGATCTGACTATATGATTATAGTCATTGCCTTAAGTTCTCATGTCAGGGAACATAAAGGATTTGCTTAGAGAAATATTGCCGTTTTATGCTTCTATAGTTCATGAGATAGAAGCAGGTGGTATCCAGGTGGAGGTAGATAATTATTCCAGGAATTTCTGAGCTATCTACTACTTATACCTTAGATTTATTTATACTGAAACAGGATAGTAGCAAGAAAAAGAGCCATGGGTGTGAGGAAATCTGCTCCCAAGCCAACACTCTCAGAGAATTTTGGTTTGATTCAGAGAACCATTCAGGAGAATAAAGGTGCCCATTTTTTGTTTCTGTCTTCTCTCATGTCTTCTGACTCCTGTGACTTTTTCTATTCCCAGTATTCAAGCTCTTGTGGTGTCTAAAGCAACTCCTTCTTGGATGCTAATCTGCTATGTTAACTTCTAATTAACTCCAGCTCTGGGAAAGCCCCTAAGATTTCCCACTTATCTGTCATTTCTTGTGTAAGAACTGGTACTTATTGTAAATCCTGCCCTTAGGTCAAGCAACCTAAATGTTATCATACTTCAATTATCCTACACATTTCTTCTGAATCACCCTGTCCCTATGTCATATAAACCCTGGATCTGGGAGGTAATGGTACAGGGATCCACCATATTTTCTTGTCACTATTCAGGCACAGACATGGTTTCTTTTTTCAAGTTCCTATTAAATGTTACTTTCTAAGAAACTGGATAGCTAGCCTCTTCAGCTTCCTCAGACATTTTTAGGGGTTGCTCAGTAGGCAGCTGCAAATAAGGTAAATACATGGTAAAAATGTAGAGATGAGTTTTATAAAGAAAAATAAAGAAAGAAAGGAGAATAGGAAAGAAGAATAAGGGTGGAGAGGGAAAATGCCACCAAAAGACTTTTGAAATTAGGAAGACATTTGAGATTACGAAGCCAGCCAAGTAGGAAGAACAAATACTTCAATAAAATGCCAGAAGTATTTGAAGCCAGGGAACTGTCAGGAGCCAAGGGTCAGAAGGTACAGTTATTCTAACTTCCTGAACAAGTTGCAGGCTGTTTTGAATGAAACAATGGATATGTACAAGGCTAGATAAAATTGTAATCAAGATTAAGGTTTGCTTCAAAAACCCAAGATACACACAAGAGTATACGCAATCACTAATCAGGAATCTATATTCCGTTGAGTCATGGGTGAGAAAAAAATATTTTACCCATCAAATCACCTTGAGTAAGCAAGTCAACTGGCCCTTGGCATCAGCTATTAGTAAAATAACTTGATGAAATCCTGTCAGTGAGACTTAACATGTATGTCATTAAGGTTTCAGAAGGAGAAAAGAAGGGGTGGTGTTGAAAAAGTATTTGAGGAAATAATGACTGAAAATTTCCTAATTTTTTTCAATAGATGTAAATCTACAGATTAAACAAACTAACAAACCCCAAATAGAGTAAATCCAAAGAAGCCTATGCTAAGGCTCATTGTAGTAAAACTTAAGGAAACTACAAAGAAAACATCTTGAAAGCAGCAAGAGACAAACTTTTGTCAGCGAATGTCAATTAAAATTGATTTCACATCAGAAAACATGTAACAGAATAAAATGGCACATTTTTCACGAGCTAAAAGAACAAGGCCTATTAACTGTAAATTTCAGTTTACACATTAATGGGGAAATAAAGACATTTTAAAATCAAGAAAAAAAATAAAATTTGTTACTAGCATGCCTATCCACAGAAAAATGGCAAAAGGCAGTTCTTGAAAAATAAAGAAAATTATATATGAATCGTGGGATATTAGGAAGGAAGAAAGAAAAACAGAAAATGCAAAAGTATGGGTAAATACAGTCATCTTGTGTTTTCAAAATTATGTCTAGAAGTAAAATATATATCATCGTCTGATGTGGTTTTTAATGTATGTAGAAGAAATATGTAAGATAATTACAGTATAAGCAGAAGAAGGAAAATGTTTAAAAGAAAATGAGCTCTGTTCACTGGAACTGGTAACATGTCAATATCAGTAGACTGTGATAAGTTATGTATGTGTAATACAGCAAACATTTTAAAATAAATAAATAAATAAAATTTTAAAGCCAGACAACAACACAACGATCCTCCAAACACTGTGAACACGTCAAATTGGAATTGTTTAAAGACAATGTTCAAGTAACCCACAGGAAAGTCAGAAGTAGAGAATAGAAAAAGGAAAAGAAAAAAAATAGAAAACAACTCCACCAGAAAACAAACAAGCGAAAAAACAGTCAAATGCAAAGGAGGTTTGTGGTGAGATAATTTTGTCTCTATTATTTTCAGTTCTCACCTGGGGATTCTGTAACAAAAGAAAGATTAATAAGAGAAAAGTATATACATTTATTTAATATAAGTTTCACATGATATGAGAGACTTCATAAGGAAATGAAGACCCAAAATAGCAGTTAAAGTCAAACACATATACACTGACTTGAACAAAGATAGAAAAGTAAGAAATCTTGACAAGACAAACAAACAAAAAAGGCCCTCAAGTCTCCAGTTGCAGCATATTGTGGGAAGACAAATTTATGGGAAACTACTAGCAGATAACTTTTTGTCCTACCTGATATAGAGGGGAGGAGGAACACCTCTGTAAATTTCTGTACTACATTTAGACAAATAGTGGAATGGCAGAGAGCTTTTCTTGTATCTGTTTCTTCTCAGTTGCCTTCAACTCAAAATTTGCTTATTCCAAAGTGGCAAATTTTGGAGTGGCATATTTTGCTACCCTCAACACACTTGGCTGGATTTGGTGGTTCAGCCTGTAATCCCAGCACTTTGGGAGGCCAAGGCGAGTGGATTGCCTGAGCCTGTGGGTTCAAGACCAGCCCGGGCAAATTGGCGAGACCTCATCTCTACAATAAATAAGAAATTAGCCAGGTGTGGTAGCATGCGCCGGCAGTTCTGGCTACTTGGAAGACTGAGGCGCAAGAATCGCTGGAGCCCAGCAGGTCGACTCTGGGGTGTTTGTGAGCGTGCCACTGCACTCCAGCCGAGGCGACGGAATGAGACTCCTACTAAAGAAAAAAAAAAAAAAATTTAAACCCTAGGATATCAGTAATTGTATTGAATGTATATTCCTTACATATATCAAGTAAAAAACAAAGGATGACTAAGTGGATCAAAATGAATGCCACAACTGTATACTGCCTACAAGAATCTCACTTCAAATATAACCATAATGTAGGCTGAAAATAAAGGACGAGAAAAGATAAACCATGTAAACACCAACAAAAAATACAAGAATGTCTGTACTAATATCTGTGCTCTGAGAGTCCAAAATAGATGCCCCTGTAACAACTAAGATGGACCCTAAGGTTAAAAAAGCAAAGTTATCTGCAGTTGGAGGGTTCAGGGCCCAACTGGCATGACAACGTTTTAAATTTCTACAGCTACAAGAAAAAACAGTTGCTGAACTCCCTTATGATAGGAGCTATCAGACCCCTTCTAACACTGATGTACAACTTGGGGCCACTACAACTGTGATTGGACAGAGAACCGAACTTACAAACTTTTTTTTTTATAAGTAATTATAGACCTTAAATCAGTTTCAGTCAGTTTATACAGACTGCATGCAAACTGTGCTTTTGTCCTATAGTTTACCTTTTGATATAGCCAAATTTCACTTTATGTTAGTGCTAAAACTCCACCCCAAAGTGAAGATAGAATATATGTTACATACATGGTTACCAATTGCATATGTGCTGGCTCCCCTCACAAGTATGTATAGCTTTTTCCCCAAACCTGTTGAATATGCATCAATCTATTGTATAATAGGACACTGAAGGGCAAAACCCAACCTGCCCTGTCTTTCATTTGCCACCTGATAACAACAACGTTCCCCTTTCTACTACTTACCCATCCTTGAGGCCTTTTGGATGACATACTGATAAGCATACGCCAGAGCAAAGACAATTATTAGAAAATATAAGCAGGGGAGGGATATTACATAATGCTAAATGAGTCAATCCAACAAGAAAATCAAGCACTTCTAAATGTATATGCACCAAATAACAGAACTACAAAATCATGCAGCAAAAACTGTAAGAACTGAAGGGAGAAATAGACATATCCACAATTATAAAGCAGAATTCAACACTCCTCTCTCAAAAATTGATTGAACTCAACAAGTGGCTATGTAGCGCGAAAAATAGAGAGATTGTGACAACGAGACTATTATAGAAAGTGGCATTTTATTACGCTGGCCATCCCAGCAGGCCTGAGGGTCTAATGTGTCCAAGTTGAGCGCCCCAGAACCGGAGAACTGGGGTCTTATACCCTTGTTTAGGTGAGGGAGGGGGTCGTGTTGAATGATTACATACTTCCTTTGGAATCTTACAAGGTTGTACTCAGAAAAATCAGATTTTTCAAAGAACAAATGGTTTTTCAGGAACTGCCAGGTTGTAAACCATCAACTTCAGAAGGGGGGTTTTGGATAAGTCTGTGAATTAGTTACTCCTTTGCATTTCCATTGAATGGCCAGTCTTTGGGCCATTTGGCCTTTCTTAAACGAAACCTGCCTGGTGGGCCTTTAAAGTTGCAATTTGCCTTTCAAAAGGAATTACCTCTGCTAACAACCCCCTTCCTGTCACTGGGCTAGTGGGAGACATTCAGTCAGCCCAGGTGAGGCCAACTGCTGATTTCGTATCAGTTATATGAGTTTCTGTGTTTATTCACTCAATCATACAAGAAATATATTTGAGCATATGCAGCATCCTGCCACAGCTATAGCACTTGTTTTAATCTATAAAACCGAATGATAAAAACAGTACTTTTGACTTACTGAGTTTTTGTAAAGATTGAATGAATTTATACTTGAACTTAGAAATATAACTGACATATAGTAAGCCCTCAAACATAATAACCTATGAATATGTGGAATTGTCTGCTTAAAATAATGTAAATAGAGCAAGGCTTCAACAGAAAAATGGGCAAGGATCATGAGTAACCAAATCATAACACAAGAAATGTTATCAAAATGCACAGTTTAGCTGGGCTCTGTGGCTCAGCCTGTAATCCCACGCTTTGGGAGGTTGAGGTGAATGGATTGCCTGAGCCCGCGGGTTCGAGACCCGCCTGGACAACTTGGCGAGACCTCATCTCTACAATAAATCAAAAAATTAGCTGGGCGTGGTAGCGCGCGCCTGTAGTTCCAGCTACTTGGAAGGCTGAGGCAGAAGGATCGCCAGAGCCCAGCAGGTCGAGGCTGCGGTGGCCGGGAGCGGCCACTGCGCTCCAGTCTGGGCGACAGAGTGAGACTCCAACTCAAAAAAAAAAAAAAAAAAAAAAAAAGAAAAATTGTACAGCTTTGAGCAATATTTATTTTTAAATAAAAACAATGAGACTTAATTGTTCATTTCTCCATTTTGAAGATTTAAGACTGACAACACCATTCAAGAGCATTTGTGGAAGTCAGCAAAATAACACACTTTGGTGAGAGTGTAGAGAGGCTTCCGGTAAGACAGCTTGGGGCTATGTATTAAAAAAAAATGTCAAAAAGGATTTTTAGCCATGAGCTGTAAATAACAACTGTAATCCCAGCACTTTGGGAGGCATAGGAGAGAGGGTTGCCTGAGTTCAGGAGTTCAAGACCAGCCTGAGCAACATGGCGAGACCTCTTCTCTACAATAAATCAAAAAAAAATTTGCTGGGCAAGATGGTACATGCCTGTGTTTCCAGCTACTAGGAAGACTGAGTCAAAAGGTTCACCTGAGTGCAGCAGGTCAAGGCTACTGTGGCCATAAGCATGCCACTGCACTCCAACAGATTGTGATTCTAAAATAAAAAAAGGATTTTTAAGGTAACATGATTTATAATTTTTAAAAAAGGAAAGTAAATCAATAAAGGGCAATTACCTACTTCACTATCATGCAATGCAGTCATGAAAATGCTAAGTAGCATCTCTATTAATTTAAAAGCATTATAGAAAGGCAGAAGTATGATCTCACTTCTATAAATTTTTATATCTGTGTGTATAGACTTACACAAGGTAAAATTTCGTCAAGACACCAAAATATCTTGAATGATGGAATTACAATTGATGTTTATATTGTAGTGTAGCGGAAAGACAGAGAGATTGTGGCACCAAGACTATTATAGGAAGTGCCACTTTATTATGCCAGAGGGCTCAGTGGACTCCAAGGGCTAATGCATCCAGGTTGAGCCCCCCAGAATGGGAGAAGTGGGGTTTTATACCTTCGTTTAGGAAAGGGAGGGGGTTGTGTTGAGCGATTACACATTCTCTTTGGAATTTACAAGGTAGTGTTCAGAAAAATCAGATTTTTCAAAGAACAAATGGTCTCCATCAACTGCAGGGTTGTAAACCATCAACTTCAAAAGAGGGGTTTGGGATAAGTCTGTGAATTAGTTACTCTTTTGCATTTCCATAAGAGCCATCAGTCTTTGACTATTTGGCTTTTTCAAACAAAACTGGCCTGGTGGGTCTTTAAAGCTTATAGCTTGCCTTTCAAAAGGAAATACCTTTAACTGCTATCAATCCCCCTTTCTGCCACAGGGTTAGTGGGAGACAATTTGT
>CAUYQG010292251.1:0-13504 GCA_963574415.1 Tarsius wallacei
TGTAATTCCAGCTACTTAGAAGACTGAGGCGGAAGGATCCCAGAGCCCAGCAGGTCGAGGCTGCGGTGGCCGGGAGTGGCCACTGTACTCCAGTCTGGGCGACAGAGTGAGACTCCAACTCAAAAAAAAAAAAAAAAAGAACTAAAGTAAGCCAAACAAAAACACATGAGCAGCTCAGTCTGCATCCTAATGAAGATGGTGGCCAGGGGGAGGGGCAGCACCAAGGACTGCATTTTACACTTGGGAGGTGGGGAAGGGAGTGCTTAAGACAGGCAACTACTTGGCTTGGTCCCTTGAGCCCGCAGCTCCCTTCTGTCCTAGACTACTGACATGCTGGTGGCCATAGCTAGTGTCTTGCTAAATGAGGGCTATTTGTGTCATGAGTACCTTGAAAGATTTTCCAGCATACCTGTCGCCCTCATTAGAAACCTCACCCAAAACTCATTTCCACCAGTATCCATACTCTCTCAGTCTCATCTTTGTACTCAGACTTTTAATATGTCAAAAAACAACACACCATGGCCACACTAAAGAACACAAAATGACAGAAGAGCTGTATCCCAGGCTGAGCATCTCTAATCTGAAACTCTGATATTCAAAATGCTCCAAAATCTGAAACTCTGTGAGCCTGATGTGAAACTCAGAGGAAACATTCACCTGAGCATTTCAAATTTTGGATTTTCAGATTAGAGATGCTCCTTGCAAATTATCCAAAATCCAAAAAAGAAATAAAGACAGAAAGACAGACATATAGAAATAAAAGAAAGGAAAATATCAAAATCCAAATCAGAATCACTTCCGGGCACAATCATTTCTAATAAATGACACTCAACTTGTAACTCCAAATTGAAATGTGAATGCCCTATGAGAAGGATATATTTGTTTGGAGGGAAGACATGATTGGCATATACTCTTTCCTAGAGAATAAAGGAATAGTTAGAAAACTTACTTCTTATCCCAATTAAAGAACTGAAAACACAGCACAGTGCTATTTTAAGCAAAATACAGATGTTTGAGATTAAGCAATTTAATATTCCCAGAAACTATTAAAATTGTTTATCAAGGTTCTAGCTGGCATCATCTGTCCATGTAAACAATGAACTTTCAAGGTATCAGGTTTTTAATTCATGAGATGGGACAAATATTATCAGATTGCCTACTTTCAAAATGACTATAAATTCTTTTGAAAGATAAATATATAAAAATCTTACATTTGGATAAAGAAAAAATGTTTCGCTAGTGGAAGAAAAAGTATATTACGTCCATTTAGCAAAACTATTGATGTTAAAAATTGTGACTTTGATTTGATCTTTAAAGGCACCAGCAACTATGTTTGTACTCAAGTATCAGAACTGAAACTGGGTTTCACAGATTTTTTTTAAAGTATAAGATTAGCGAATGCATATTGTAACAAACTCAAACAATAAGAGTAAAAAGTAGAGTTTCTTAGTGTTCGCACTAGTGCCATTTGTGGTAGGATAATCCCATGTTGTAGAGGCTGCCCTGAGCCATGGAGGATACTTAGCAGTATTTCTGATCTCTACCCACTAGATGCCAGTAGCATCTACCACCCCACCCCACCCCACTCTGTCATGACAACGAGTAATGTGTCCAGACATTACCAAATGCCCCCTGAGGGACAAAACCATCCCCCCTCCAGTGAATATAAAGTATAATTGACCTCTCCCACTGAACACAGTATAAAGTATAATTGAACCCTCTCCCAGAATGAAAACTTCCCCAAGGTAGCCATTGCTATCAGTTTGGTTTATATTTTTCTAGCTCTTGTCTATGCCTAATCAAATACATACACACTCACCTTTATCCTATCCCCATGAAGACACAGAGGCTAACTTTGTCCCCCTAAAATTGGGATTATGCTATTTTTCTTGGTAACTTAAAAAAAAAATAAAACATCTCTTATTTACCTTGCCATATGTCTACATTTAGAACATCTGCCTACTTTTAAAGAAACAGTGACACAGTAGTCCTTTGGGTTCATATGCTTTAGTTTACTTAACTGATTTCTTACTGATGGACATTTAAGTATTTCCAACTTTCCCTATTATAAACAACACTGCATTGAATATTTTTATACTTACATTCTTGTATTTTTTTTTTTGCCAGTATTTCTAGTGGAATTGATGGATCAAAAGTATAACCCTATAATAATGATAATTTCTGCAAATTTCCCACCAAACCTCCAACAGGTGTTTTAGCCTCCTCGGTAGCCTTAGAAACTTGGAATTCCAACTTCTCTTTTTCTTCTGAACAGCCATGATAGTGTAGTAGTTAATAGCTTTGGCTAAATCTCAATAGAAACTCTGCTCTAAAGTAAAAGAGTCTCAGATTTGAGTCCAAATTTCATCCTTCCCCATGCTCTGCATATTTCAATTGCAGAATTGTTTAAACCTCATTTTCCTCATCTGTAATAATAATGATAACAGTAGTGCCTCCTTCAAAGCACATTTCCAGAATTTATTGTGATTATATATGACAGCAGTATGTTTGTGTGTATACAAACATACTGCTGTCATATATAAATGCCAAGTATACTGAAATTATTTATTGCTGTCAATAATAAAAATCACGAGAGTGGGAGGATCAGAAAAGTGAAGCCAAAATGTGTACACACTCTAACAATTAAGGAATGTGTGTCGTCAGGCAATTTAGTGACCTCTACAAAGATGCATTTCAGATGATTGTAAAATGAACATGATAGAAGGAAAAATAGTTTTCCTCACCAAGGAGATTGTAATTAATGTTTGAGTCTCTTGGTGCTTATGAATCCAGCAGAGGTATATAAATACCTATATTTATATACATACACATGTAGGATACTAATATACTTGCTTTTAAAGCATGCCTCCATGCATTTATAGAAGATAACATTGTGGGCATAGATTTGCCCCAAGCTTGGGTAATACGCAGCAAGGCAGAAGAGGCATCTTTCCTTCTGGGGTAAGAACAGAGCATGTCTCTCTGTTCTTGCTAGGTGAACTTACCACCATGATCAGATTACCTGGAAAGCAGGTTTCCAATGCACCTAAAATGCCTCAAAGAAACAGAAATAAGGAAGGAGCACCTACCAGAAAGACCACTTTAGGCAGTGGGTTTCAAAGCTAATCTTGATCCTGTTTTAACATTCTTCTGTCTCTTGCAAGTGTGAGGACACTCTTGAGCAAGGATTGTGGGGAGAGACAAATCTATTCAAACCCTGGCTCTGCTACGTACCAGCTATGTAATTTTGGTCAACTTAACTCCCCTGGGCCTCACCTTCCTCATCTGCAGAATGGGACAATTACTGTGCTACGGCATTCTCCAAGGATTAACTAAGAGAATGAAAGTGAGTTTGCATCCGTTGTTTTAGCCTACTCAGCAACTGGTAATTTGACTCCAGTCTTCCTTGAGAAACTGTCCTTTTGATGTCACTGGTCCTGGGTCAACAGATTGGTTTAGGATTGGCAGGTAAACCAATTTGAGCCAAGAAGACTCAATTCCAAGAAGCCTACTAGGAAGGTTAAAAAGTAAATCAGGGGTTATTGAGATATTAGGATGTGATCTTATTTTGGCATCTTGCTACATCCAGAGAATAGAGGTTTCCAGAAGAAAGCAGAGATGGAAAGCATAAGACCTAATTCTGATGAGTCATTTGAGTCCTCAGATTCAACTTGGCAAAGCCACAGCTTCCCTGGCCTTTTGGAGATATGGACCATAAATTAATCCTCTTGATTTAAATCAACGGGTTTCCAATCACTTGAAACTCAGAGTCTTCACTCATAAAATACGCAAAAGGTTGAGCGCATTGTCTGGTAATTAGTGCCCAAGGAGCTGGGTGAACACTCACTGCGGAGTCTAACTGACTCCGTTTCCTCACAGCATCTGAGGAGAGGGGCTGCTTGAGGGCGCTGGGAGATCAGGTTCACGGCAAGGGAATGAAGCAGCGGCTGTGTGAACACAAACAACAGGAACCCTGGGCCCAATTTACTCACACCTGGCCAGATACCAGGCTGCAGGTGTCACATGCAGAGGGGGCAAGCACTGCCACTTCAGTAGGGCTGTGCTGATGCAATTCCGGCCTCACTGTGTGATCAGCCAGGACACAGCCCAAGTCACTGGGGCAGGGGCTCGCTGGCTCTGAGGGTGAACACCAATGCTGTAACAAACAGGAAACATCAGATCAAACAAACCCCGCCACCAGCTAAGGGCTGCACTGTTAATACCAGGCTTCCATGAAAGAGGCGGGTCTCACTTGGATGAAAAATGCACAGTGAGGGGCTGGCACAGCCTGGGGAGCACACTGTGCGCTCAGAGCCCAGGCTATGTTCTGGCTTCACTGCTTTCCAGCTATGTTACCTTATTCATTTATCCATGCCATCCCTTGGTTCAAATCTCCTCCATGGCATCCTACTGCATCCACAGTAAAGACTGATGTTTTTAACAAGGTGTAACCATAAGACCAGCCCAAACTGGGGCTCACCCTGTTGACAACAGTGATGAGTTACACTGTTGCTATAACACAGTCAAAAACCACAGGCCATGTAACCTGGGCATGCACAACAGAAAAAAAGCGTTGACCTCTAGCAGTACCCAGAATCAATGAATCCTCTCCTGGGAGACAAGAAGACTGAGACAGGATAGGAACTTGAATGCCAGAACTCCTTTAGAAGTGTGTGTGGGGGGGTGGGGTGGGGCGGTCTATCGACCTAGAAGATCCACGGCTACAGTCCGCCTCAACATACTTACCCATAAATGGTCAAATTTAAAGCCCTCCAATCAGACTGCCAAGCCAACATTCCTAGATCCTTTCCCTCACTCTCCAAGTCCATAAATTTGCTCCAGATCTCAAACTGGGGAGACAGATTTGAGCCCGCTCCTGTCTCTTTGCTGACTAGTTCTCAATAAAGCCTTTCTTTCCTCAAAAGACAGGGTCACAGTTATTGGCTTCTGTGCCTATTGGGCCTTGATAACAACAGCCCACAAGCCCTGCATGATCCACTCCTGTCATTCCCCTCTGACTCAGCTCTCACTCCCCCACACCTGCTGTTCCAAACCAACGAATATGCCTCTGCCCCAGGACTTTTGCACATGCTGTTCCTCCTTCCAGGGATATTTTTCTCCCAGACATCCACAGGACTTCCTTCTTTCTGGTCTCTCCAGAAGCATCAACAGGACTTACCCAAGAGCAGCCCATCCTGTTCCACACTGCCACCAACCTGGGTCCATAACTCCTTGAAATGCCTGCTATTCATTCTTTTGCTTAGCATCTCTATTTTGCTCTCAGAGTGGAAATTTTTATTCATTTTGCTCACTGCTGTATCACCAGTTCCTAGAACAGTGCCAAGTGCATTAGAAGGGGTCTTGAAAATATTTTTTCTAATGTGTTTTGTTGTTGAACACATATTTAATGAGCATCTACCTGTGCCAAGTGTTAATAAAACAGTATCAAGAGAGATAAGAATATCGACTCTTATTGTTGAGAAATATTTCTGTGGACAAATAAAAGAACAAGAGGAGCAGGCTAATTAATTTCAGGATCTGGGATGATAAAAAGTAACTGGGAACAGGGAGTATCTTTCATCAGGTAGTCAGGGTTGGTTCCAAGGAGGAGGTGAAGCCTCTGGAATTATGAGAAAGCAAATTTCCCTATGTGTAGACGAAGAAGAAAGAGAAGGGCTCCAGATAGTGGGAATAGCAAGTGCAAAGGTCCTGGGGCAGAGAGAAGCTTGGTTAACTAGAATGCTTAAAAGCAGTAGGTGTGGCTAGAGGTAGGAAGAGATGGATGGAGGACAGAATGAAGGAAGCTGACAGCGTAAGAGCATGTAGAGGCTCCTAAAGCAGGGAGAGGACTGGGGAATTTTTTTTTGTAAAAAAAGAAAGGCAGCCATGATGCCATCACTTTCAGACCCATTGTGCTTGTGAAATGGAGATAATAAATGCCCATGGTGAATACACCATACCTAACACAGTGTGTGGTATGAGGCGGAAACTCAATGATCAGAGACCCTTCACTCTCCCCCAGAGAGAAATCTAATCTTGATATAAGGTAGGAGTCCCCTGGGATAGTCAGCTTTTGCTTCTCAAATCCAAAGGATCACTGATGGAAATGATCAGAAACAAACTCTAGGGATCAAGCAGGTGTCAAATACGACGTTCAAATTCTCACCTGTATCTTTTTAGAGCAAGCTGGGCTATCATTCCCTCCCCAAAGTTAAGCCTGTGGAGACACAAACCATGCTGCCCAAGCTCAGGGCACGTACCTTGTCAGCAAAGTAAACACAAATATTAGGCACAAACTGAACTTTAGCAGGGTATGTGTGGAGGCCCAGTCAGGCAGGGCCATGTGTCTGCACAAAGGCCTCTGCTACAGCTCATGAAGTTACGCATGGGGAGGGGTGGGTCAGATGCACACAGACAAGTGCTGTCCACTCAATCCCATGAGTTCTGTCCCTGCATCCAGGCATGCTCATAATAAGTCTCCTGGTGTACACAGCAGTCAGAGAATTTCATTTTATTCAAGCAAAAAAGCCCCATTGATAGAATTCACTACTGGACAAGCCAGCCATGCAAGCCCTTGCCGTTAGCATGTTAAAATTCATATCCCCAGTGACCCCTAGGAACATGTTCCTAAAAATAGGTCAGATCAACAGCCCTGAACCTTGGAAGAATAGAGATGATCACATAAAAATACTTAATTGGGAAATATTTTGCTTAGGGGATGATCTGAAGATCTAAAGACATTTCTCTTATTGAAGAGCTATTTAGTTTCAAAGGAAATTTATTTTTATTTAGAGTCTTAGGTCCATTCTTTTTAAGTCTTTCAAGCCATAAGAGGAAATGCTGAGAGAACTTTGAAATACTAACCAGGATTTCTGCTCATATGCACCAATTAGACTTGGAGATTTCACTTTCTTAGGAAAGAATGTCCTCCTGTGCAGAATAATCTGACTTAGTGACAGAAAACATGGACTTCTTTTTGCCTCTACCTACTGAGCTTTTGTTGACCCATGTCTCATCAGTACAGCCCTGAGTGACCCAGGAAGGTTGACACTGGTGACAGTTGGGGAAGTCTTAACCTGGAAATCATTCTTAGCAAACGTGAGGGTACTTAAAACATAAATTATCAGGGAAAAATACAGATGCAACATGAGGAGAATTACAGTACACTAATACTATAATTAAATACACTATAGTGCTAGAAATTTAAACAGTGGAATACTCAGCAGCTATTAAAATGTAAGGAGGCTGGGCTCGGTGGCTCAGCCCATAATCCCAGCACGTTGGGAGGCTGAGGTGAATGGATTGCCTGAACCTGTGGGTTCAAGACCATCCCAGGCAATTGGCAAGACCTTGTCTCTACAATAAATCAAAAAAATTAGCCACGTGTGATAGTTCACACCTGTAGTTCTGGCTACTTGGAAGGCTGAGGCAGAAGGATCGCGGGATCCCAGCCAGTTGATGCTGGGGTGTCTGTGAGTGTGCTATGGCACTCCAGTCTGAGCAATGGAGTGAGACTACAACTCAAAAAAAAAAAGAAAGTAAAGGAATAGTTAATGACTAAAATAATATTCATGGAACGTGAAGAAAAAAGCAAAATTAAAACAAATATAAGCAATATGATCCTGTCAAAAAAGATGCCTGTTTAATCTATACACACATATATAGTATAAAGTTTATGTAATATAATATAGAATGTTATATAGCATATATGAATATGTATTGCTATATACTTATATAAGTTTATAACATATATACTTCATGTAATATAGATTACACACTTATATAGCATACATAGTATAAATATATGTATAATATTAATATTCTATATATTATAAAATACAATAAAATCAACCTCTCTATATTATATGTGGAGTCTGACAGTTTAGTTCACAAATTCATCCTAGAAAAAGTGCTACATAACTCACTGCTGAATATCACTATGGTCACTTTCACCTTCAAAGTATTCCCTTGGGAAGCTATGCACTGATGCCAATACCTAGTCCACCTGTCAAAGCAATTTTGGAATTCTTTCTGGAATGGTCATCAGAGCCATCATTGCATTACTCTTGATGTCCTGAATATCATCAAATGTCTTCAATATTTCCCTTATCTTTAGGTAAAGAAAAACATCATTGGGGGCCAGGTGATTAGGGGGTGTGCTCCAATACAGTTATTGGTACAGTGCTGCTAACATAAGTGCGTGGTGGCAAGTTCATGAACTTACTTGTCAGACCTCAACAAAGAATGACAACAGCTCTGATAGCCTTTCCAGAAAAAAGAGTTCCAAAATTGCTTTGATGGGGAGATTAGGCACTGGTATCGGTGCTTAGCTTTCCAAGGGGAGTACTTTGAAGGTGACTATAGTGATATTCAGCAATGAGGTATGTAGCAATTTACTATGATGGTTCGCGAACCTAATTGTCAGATCTCATATGATATGCATAATATATAATGTGGGGTGCATTTTTACTTATTTTAAAATGTATGTATATTTTCTATTTCTAATGTATATACACACATAAATACTCATATACATACATATTAATGACTGTACATTCAAAAATGTAAATTTCTTGTTACATTTATAATATGAAAAGTGAAAAATTATTTTTAAATGACTTTTAGACATCTCTGATAGATTCACAGAACTTGACTTGCCTATTCAGATCACAGTGTCTTGCGCAAGGCTCAATTAATGTTCATTATATTGAGAAAAGAAAAGCAAGGCAAGAAAATTGAATCATTTTAGAAAAAGAAACAACCCCCAAACCTCACGTGAAATCCTGTGTATATGTGGGTCAAATTAAATAGGTATGTCAAACATTTTTATTTCATTTGTTACTCTGCACAAAACAGTGTACTCAACTTTTTCTCTGGTCTAGAAGTGGAATTCGTAATTGAGTTGGAAATTTTACTTGGTAATATGGCTTTAAAACATTACTTGTGAACTGTCTTTTCTAAAGACCAGTAAACACATTTTATGTTTAAGTGAATGATGCACATATGTGTACTTAATTACTGGAATGTTTAATAAGTTCATATAAAACATATACCGAGGGTGCCAAAAATGTATACACGTTTTAAGAAAGGAAAAACTGTATCAAAATTGTAATACCCAATATATACCAATAACAAAAGATGAATACAAGTCATGTTTGACTTCTGCAATTACAAGAGGTGCTCAGAATGGTTACTGTTAGCGTCCAGACACTTCTGATTATGGCGAACTAAAAGTAATACATAGATAACATCTCTTAAGATGTGTATACATTTTTTTTGGCACCCCCAGTACTTATAAATAAGCCAGGAATATCTAGCTGGTGGTAATGATTTGCAGTGCACTCCTAATCTTTTTTTTTTTTTAATGTAAAAATGATCCAGCATGTCTGTCAGCTGTCCTTTACATCTACACAAATAACTCCTCTCCACTATGAAACCAATGGCTGCTGCTTTACTTTACAGAGTTTCTTTGATACTCACAGACTGTCAGCTCCATGAGAGCAGAAACCATTGCCTACTTCACTTCCTCCCCATCCAGCATGAAGCAACACATACGGGAAATTCACGGTGAATAAATAAATCAAAGATCCTGTCATCTTATTATATTCCTATAGGGAAATAGTATTTCAGTACACCACAAGAACTATCCACCATGTCTTCTAGCTAATGTGTATTAGTTTGCATTTAACTGCTTTTTGAGTTTTTATAGCAAGGTTATTTAAAACCTTTTAGGATGCTAGGTGGGGCTCATGTAAATAGCAAATTAAAAAACAACAGCAACAACTTAGTCTAGAAAGTTGCCTCTGCTGGATTGCCTTTTTCCCTAGAATCATGGCTGATTTCCCATCTCCCAGGAGCCAGCATCAGTCCCTGACAACCAACTCAGTCTCACAGGAGAAAAGAGGACCCATCACTACAGAGATCAGGGCACCCAGCGGCAAACCATAGAGTAAAGAGGAGAAGGAACCAGAGAATCAGAAATGCGACTTGAGCCCTCAAGGCTTTTAACAGTGGGCTGACAGAAGCCAAGAGCCTTCTTCCTTCTGTCTCAGCCCTACCTATATCTGGTGGTTCTGTCTGCAAACCATGTTCTAGGTCCTTCATGCCTCCCTCACCAAGGCCGATCTGCCTGTCCCAACGATAACCATCTCTTCCTAGAAAGGAGTCTCCTAACTTGTCTTCCTACTATCCTGCCCTTCCCCCCCCCCCCACAATCTTCAAAGACACTGGAGTGATCCATCTCGAAAAGGAAATCGGATTTTGTCACCCTGCTGTGAACATCCTGCCAATGGCTTCTGTCCTACTCAAAATAAAATTCACATATTTCATTCTGACCTATAGAGCCCTACAGACACAGGCTCCTGAGTACCTTGGACTTCATTATGGACCACTCTTTTCCTTGTTAACTGTGTGCAGAGAACACCGGAGCAAGTATTTCTGCCTCATGGACTTTGCACTGATGTTCCCTCCTCACTCTGGAAGTCTCCACCCTCAAATCTTGACATACTTGGCTCCTTCTTCTCATTGGAAACTCTATTTTCATGTCCCCTCCATGAAAGAGTCTTTCTTTATCACCTCCTCTGAAATAACCTGCCCACTCAAAGCCACATCTTTTTCTTTTATCTTTTCTGAAAATTTCCCCATCTGAAATCATCATGGCTATCTGTAGTTATTGTCGAACCTGCCCAGTAGCTTGTCATCTCAACAAAGGCAGGGACATGTTCTATCTTGTTCGCCCTGTAGGCCCACTACCTGGTGCCTAGCACAGTACCAGGCTCAAAGAAGATGCCCAATAAAGAGATTTTAAATAACTGTATGGGGCAGATAACTTGTTTTGCAAAAATTATAACAAAAGCTAATATTCCGCTACTAGGTATCTACCCAAAGGAACAGAAGTTGTTATATAAAAAAAGACACCTGTTCTCACATGTTCATTGCAACACAGTTCACCATTGCAAAGACGTGGAATCAACCTAAATGACCATCAACTGATCAGTGGATAATGAAAATGTGGTATATATACACCATGGAATACTATTCAGTCATCAACAAGAATGGAATAATGTCTTTTGCAGCAACTTAAATGGAATATGAGAACATTATCCTAAATGAACTAACACAGGAACAGAGAACCCAAGATCACATGTTCTCACTGATAAGTGGGAGCTAAACTAAGGATCTGCAAGGGTGTGGAGAATGGTATAATGGACACGGAGACTCAGAAGGGGGAGGGAGGAAGGGGTGGAGGAGCAAAAGAAAAAAAATCACCTATTGGGTACAATGTGCACAGGTGGGAATAGTGGGTACAATTAAAGCCCAGCCTTCTTGACCACCATGTAACCAATAATTATTTGTAGCCACTAAGGCTATTGAAATAAAATAAATAAATAAAGCGAACATGCGTATATATGTATATATACCAGTTATTTACAGATATGTATAATATGCTTACCAGCTAGTGTGCTTGTATATATATTCATACACATATATATGTATATGCCAGTTATAAGCCCTTTACCATAGCTATTATTACACTCAACTTGCAAATGAGAAAACTGAGCCTCAGCAATATTAAGTAACCTGTCCAAGAGCACCCAGCCAGTGTTTCCAAGCCTGATTTGTACCCAGTCCATGTGACTTCGAAGTCCACATTCTCATCTATCTCTATCCATTGCTTTCTATGTGCTGGTTTGCTAATAAATACAATAAGTCCCCTACAGATGAACCTTCAAGTTGTGAACTTTCAAAGATGTGAACATGTGTTTTTCAAGAGGGCAGACAGAATTGAATCCAGCAAGGAACCAGCATCTGTGCCATCAACATCAGGCGTGAGTGGAATTGCAGCTTGCCTTCCGTCTCCTATTGCCGACGATCTTCAGCTCTGCCAACTTCATCTCCCACCTCTTTTCTCTCCTCCGGTCAGGAACTCTTCTTGTCTGTCCACTCCATACCAGCCCCTGTATGCTATCTGTTGAACTGTAATATACTACTGTACTTTTCAAGGCACTGTACTATAAGATTAAACATGTTTTCTTTATTTTTTGTGTTTGTCTTTTATGTGCTATTTGTGTGAAAAGTATTATAAACCCATTACAGTATAGTACTCTATAGCTAATTGTGTTAGTTGGGTCACTAGGCTGACTTTGTTGGACCTACAAACAAATTGGACTCACAAATGCACTCTCAGAATGGAACTCGTTCATACATAGGGGACTTACTATTACTATAAAGTGAACTCATGCTAGTCATTTACTCATTGATTCTTTTGTTTATTCAAGAAGTACTTACTGAGAATATAATATATCCTATGTTCTGTGCTAGGCCTTCCAGATATTAGAGTCTATAAGACTGTCCCAGCCATTCTTTGACTAGTCAATGGAGAGGGAAACCAGACATTCCTGGCATAAAAACAGTAATTGTTGAGACCCTTCTATGTGCTTGGCACTGGCCTTAGGCCTTTGCACTATCTCATCTGCTCCTCACAGGAAGTATTTTATTATTTTCTTTCTTTCTTTCTTTCTTTCTTTCTTTCTTTCTTTCTTTCTTTCTTTCTTTCTTTCTTTCTTTCTTTCTCTCTTTCTTTCTTTCTTTTTGTGAGTTGGAGTCTCACTCTGTCACCCAGACTGGAGTGCAGTGGCTGCTCCCGGCCACTGCAGCCTCGACCTGCTGGGCTCCGGCGATCCTTCCGCCTCAGCCTTCCGAGTAGCTGGAATTACAGGCGTGCGCTACCACGCCCAGCTAATTTTTTTTTTGATTTACTGTAGAGATGAGGTCTCACTTGCCCAGGTGGGTCTCGAACTCGCAGCCTCCCAAGGCGCGGGATTACAGGCTGAGCCACCGAGCCCGGCACAGGAAGTATTTTAAGGTAGCTTATACCTATCTCAATTTAATAGTTAAGATGCTGGGACCCAGGGTGGTTAAGTCACTTTCTTGCGTAGGTAGTAAGTGTTAGAGCTTACATCTGCCTTTCTCCAAAATACTCTCCTCTTTCCACATCACACACTGACACTTGCATGCAGTAGGCGGCACTCAATAAATATGTGTGGAGTGAATACAGGAAGTACCCAACAAACCCAGCTGATGATGCAGCAAGCCACCTGCTTTCAGCCTGTTCTGCATATTAGTAACTCCCAGCTGGAAAGAAAAAATACTATTCTCGATAGTTGGAATGGGTTTTACTATCTGACGGCCTTTTTGTTAATGATTTTGGAAAAAAAATAGTGCCAGCTGTCAATTCAAATCATAGCATTTGCTGAATTTGCTTGGATTAATCAAGTCCTATAACTTTCTACACGTGGAAAGTTACTAATGTTGACTAGTCTACAGTCAATAGTTTTTAATATCTGAAATATTTCCTTCCCTTCCTTCCCTCCCTCCCTACTTCCCTCCTCCTTCCCTCCTTCTCTCCTTCTCTTCCACCCCCTACCGTCGGTCTCCCGTGTACTAGTCACTAAATCACTCCTTGCCCTCCCTCCGTCACTCCCTCTGTACATGCGGTACTTGG
>CAUYQG010292258.1:0-18194 GCA_963574415.1 Tarsius wallacei
CGCCTGTAGTTCCAGCTACTTGGAAGGCTGAGGCGGAAGGATCGCCGGAGCCCAGCAGGTCGAGGCTGCGGTGGCCGGGAGCGGCCACTGCACTCCAGTCGGGGCGACGTTGTGAGACTCCAACTAAAAAAAAAAAAAAAAAAACCCCAGCCTCAGCCCCTCTCTGTCCACAGCTGACTGGACTAGGGTGGAACCTCCAAATCAGATTCTCCCTTGGGGTCTCTGCCTATGGCTAGACCAAGTGAAATGTAAACAGCAGAAGCTGCAGGGCAGCCATGTTGTATGCAGTGAGAGCAGGACCCATACATAGACAGAAAGAATGAAACAGACACCACGGAAACAGAAACCAAAGGCGGTTTCCATGGCTTTCTGACTTTGGGTTCTAAGTCTTCCTGAGCCCCACTGCAGGACTATACTTAGGTCTGTGAGCCAGTGGTAAAGACCATCAGTTATTTCTAATGCCCAGTATGGGCATGGGAGCATGTGACAAGCACAACCATTGGCTTGGAGCCAGACACATGATTCAAGGGATCTACCAGCGAATCCTGGAACTTGCAAGGAAGCTACATAAAAGAGTTTTGTGCTCGCCACCCACACTCTATTTTCTATCTAGGCTTGGATCTGGGAGGCCTAAAGGCCCAGAGATGCCAGAAGCCCTTCTGCCACTACATGGACCCCAGGATTGAATGAAACAGGATGAAGACGAGGAGACAGATCATACCCTAGCCAGGTATGGTAACTCACCTCTGTAATCCTAGCACTTTGGGAAGTGGAGACAGGAGGACAGCCTGAGCCCAGGGGTTCGAGACCGGCATGGGCAACTTGGCAAGACCTCGTCTTTACAATAAATCCAAAAATTAGCTGGGTGTGGTGGTGCATACCTGTAGTTCCAACTACTTGAAAAACCGAGGTGGAAGGATCACCTGAGCCCAGCAGGTCGAGGCTGCGGTGGCCGTGAGCATGCCATTGCACTCCAGCTTGGGGGACAGAATGAGACTCCAAGTCAATCAATCAATCAATCAACCCTGAAGACCAATTTGAGCCTAATTTTTTAACTTAAGCTAGCTCAAGTGAGTTTCTCCCATTTGTACTCAAAAGAATGGTGCCTAATAAATTACCAAAATGACTTATCCAGTTTATATAATTAGAGTTTAAGGCTTATTTTCTCAGTTACCCAACAATGCAGACAAGTCTGTAAAATTTCCCAATTCCTTCCCAGTTCATCCGAACATTTGAAGACAAGTCTAGAGGTGTCAAGTGACTGTGGTCAACAGTATGACATGGTTCAACCTTGAGCCTTGGGATTAATTCCTTCCCAACACCATGCTAGCTATCATAAACATTTCCAGCATAAAATCACCAATAGGGTAAGAATCTGAGAAGTACTTTGTAGTATGAGATGAAAGAGGGGCTAAATCTACAGAGACTAAAACTCCTAAAAGATGAATAACAACAACAAACACAAATAAGATCCTCTAACCCAACAGAACTAATGGAAGTCTAAGGTTTACCCTGCATGAAAGAGGAAGCCAAGTCCATTAGAGCTGCATTTCCAGGACAATTTGGGAAACCAGGCTGGCATGAATCAGCAATTGTTCAGGAGTTCAGAAGATTTGTTCAACCTAGGTTACAGAACACCCGCACACACCCAACACAGGTGGCTTCAAGGAGAATGCAAAATTGGGGAAGAATGGGACCAATTGAGAAACTGGAGAAATAAAATGGTTTACCAAACTAACCACAGAAAGAATCTCAAGAATGCTAAAATGAGTCTCAGAACTCTCTAAAAAGAAAGCAAAGAGGGCACTCAGGGCAAGACAGCTGGATGCGGACACTTTATAAGGCTGTTTGACAGCTAAGTTGTGTGGCCGGGACCACCCAGCTGGCTGCAGTCAAGACAAGCAGTAAGGGAAGCTTCCCCTCTTCTTTTCCACAAAGAAAAGCCAAGCAGGGTTCCAGGAAGGATCTGTGAGGTAGACTTGAAGCAATTTCAGAAGGATGACCCAGATGACCCTGAGCAATCACAACTGCCTTAACCTCAGTCAGAGCTGATTTAGCTTAAGGCACAGCCTCAAGGCAGCAATATTTGTTTTCCCTGTCCAATGCCTGCCTAAGATACCAAGGCAATGGTGGTAGATAAGTTATCAGTTATTTGGAAACTAAGTTAGAAATGAAAAGCTGGCTTTGAGCTCATGGACTTGCCCCAGTGAGGTTGTCCCAGTGGTTGTAAGGGAGGGTCGTTCTGGAAAAGCAAGTCCTTCAGGAAAGCAAAAAGCCCTCTGGGTGCAGCCACAAGGCCCTGAAGGCCTGCCCCAGGCAGTCTGCCGATGTGTGCTTTGGCTCACAGTGACCCTAGCACATCAGGGGCGCTCAGCTTGCTGTGATGGTGCACACACCAGTTGACTCAGCTTTGGGAATCCTTGCTCACATATCTCTTTCTCTTATAAATGAGAAGAACCTGTACGGCATTTCTTCTGAAAATAAATAGTAATAATACATATTCACTGTAATATCATAAAATGATACTGAAAACAAAAAGAATCAAGTTAAATCCTCCTGTCTACAGCTGGGTAAGGTGGCTCATGCCTGTAATACCAACACTTTGGGAGGCTGAGTTGGAAAGATCACTTAAGGCCAGGAGACGAACCTGGGCAACAAAGCAAGTCCTCAACTCTCCAAAAAATACAAAAATTAGCCAGGTGTGGTAGCACACATCTGTAGTCCCAGCTACTTGGGAGGTTGAGGCAGGAGGATCACTTGAGCCCAGGAGTTCAAGGTTGTGGTGAGCCATGATTGTGCCACTGTACTCTAGCCTGGGCAACAGAGTGAGACCCTGTCCTAAAAAAAAAAAAAAAAAATCTTTCTGTCCAGACACCATGCAGAATTGTGGTCTGCTGCTAGTCCGGGCTGAGCCACTTGCTTATCAGTCGGGTGGCCTTAAAGGAAGCCTCAGTAAAGTAGAGATTCACACCATTCCTCAGACCTTGTGTTAAGGATTAACTGAGACGAAGCATAAAAAGCCACCTAGTACGTAGTAAGCTCTCAATCACTATGGCTAGCACTCAAATAATATTTTATTGAAGCCTCTATGATAATCATATTTTTTTAAACAAACGTATCCATTTGGGGATCTAAAAAAAAAATTAAGATTCAAAGAAAAAGAAGAAAAAAAATCTGATACACTCAACTCCTGTATGTGAATAGAGTCCAGGTGGAAGTATGTTTTAAAGAAACCGCCGGGCTCGGTGGCTCAGCCTGTAATCCCGCGCCTTGGAAGGCTGATGTGAGTGGACTGCCTGAGCCCGAGGGTTCGAGACCTGCCTGGGCAACTTGGCAAGACCTCATCTCTACAATAAATCAAAAAATCAGCCGGGCGTGGTAGCGGGCGCCTGTAGTTCCAGCTACTCGGAAGGCTGAGGCGGAAGGATGCCGGAGCCCAGTAGGTCGAGGCTGCGGTGGCCAGGAGCAGCCACTGCACTCCAGTCCGGGCGACAGAGTGAGACTCCAACTCAAAAAAAAAAAAGAAACCATGAGGTACCCAGTCCCATTGGGACTTGCAGGCACAGATCAGAAGGCTGCCCCCTGCCTTAACACAAAGGCCAATGACTCCATAAGAGTAAGATGCAAGCCAGGCACAGTGACTCGTGCCTGTAATCCCAGCACTTTGGGAGGCAGAGGTGAGAGGATTGCCTGAGCTTAGGGGTTCAAGACCAGCCTGAGCAACATGGTGAGACTTCATCTCTACAATAAATCAAAAAATAAGCCAGGCATGGTGGCGCATGCCTGTGGTTCCAGCTACTTGGAAGGCTGAGGCAGAAGGATCACCTGAGCCCAGCAGGTTGAGGCTGCAGTGGCCGTGAGCATGCCACTGCAATCCAGCCTGGGTGACAGAGTGAGACTTGCACGCGCACGCGCGCGCGCACACACACACACACACACACACACACACACACACAAGAGTAGGATGCAAACAGCTATCATATCATTGGCCAGAGGCCAGCTCCATGGGGATAAAAGGTAACTGTTTACTCACACTCCCCTGCAGTTTCAGTTACTGCCCTATTTGTTTTGGCTCCCTGTGTCAGAGTGTACTATTTGTTATTCAACAAACACTAATCCGGCAGGAAAGCCTAAGAGGTCAAAGGCTTCAGCACGGAACAGCCCTGGAGATTTGCCACAGCACCCCAAGGATTCTGGATTGCTTCTGTGCATCTTTCACAATGTAAGGCCGTCCTCCTTGCTGGAAGAACGTACTAGTGTTAAACAACTGGGGTCAAATCCTGAAGCCCCCCACCCACGAATAAATCATGGTACCACTCTGGGCAGAAAGGAGAATAGGAATAAAGTGCTGTCCTTCCAAGACCAAATCAGAGTACTTCTGCATTCTTTGGGAGGAAAAGAACCCTCAACAAGTTTCTACTTTCAGAGCCCCAGAAAAGCAAGTTCTGTTCCGACTAGTCACTGTGGTTCTTGCTTGTTACTCAGTACCAGAATTAGAGAAGAGCAGAGTCTGGTAGCACATGTACTAGCTGGGGAAACAAGGCAAGGGGTGGTAGCCTAGTCTCACCCGATGAGACTAGCCTGAGTCAATTGTTAAACTCTGGGTATCAGTTTTCCCATTTAGGATATGAGAAAAGGATGTCTGTATCACCAGGCCTTTTCTAGATATAAGTTGCAAAAAACAGAGAATCAAGACACTACTTTCCATTAAAAATTTGCTCAAGAATTTGCTCAAGGGTGGAATCACTTTTCTTTTTTATTATTTTATTTTTATTTTAAAATAAAAATGGACACCGTACAAGTAAAGTTTGGGCCTCCCTTTGGTCCCCACTTTGTCTGATTTGAGATCAGGTACCCTTATTGATGTTGTGTGGCCCACACCCCACCCCAGCAGTATCCCACTACTACCAAGAATTACTTTCCTGTATGATTTTTTTCACCTGTTAAATTCTAACCCAGCAAAGCAAGAAATGAGTCCTTCCTACCAGTGAGAGGCAATTAGCAAACCAAAGCCATGCAAGCAAGTCTGATTTTCCATTCAACAGTTCTGACAATCCTTATGCAATTCTTACTTTTGACAGTAGACTAAGGCACTACAGGTTGGGATCAG
Organism: Tarsius wallacei; assembly: GCA_963574415.1. Taxonomy (NCBI): domain Eukaryota; kingdom Metazoa; phylum Chordata; class Mammalia; order Primates; family Tarsiidae; genus Tarsius; species Tarsius wallacei. The sequence goes on from CAUYQG010292258.1 coordinate 5,111, forward strand.
AGTACCAAGTTGTCCAACATCATCTGCAGAGACCTACCTCCTCCACCCACTGACTGGCCCCTGCTGACAGTCAGCATAGCCTTTCCTAACAAGAAGCAGGACAGACAAGGTGAATGACGGAAGACAGTACCTGCCAGAGCTGAGGCCCACAGACAGAACATAGAAATTCATCAGTTCACAAAAAATTAGATTCTGGGCCGGACATGGTAGCACACGCCCAGCATTTTGGGAGACCAAGGTGAAAGGATTGCCTGAGGCCAGGTGTTCGATACCAGCCTAGCCTGGGCGTCGTGGCGAGACCTCATCTCTACCATAAATTTTTAAAAAATTAGCCAGGCATGGTAGTGCATGCCTGTAGTTCCAGCTACTTGAAAGGCTAAGGCAGAAGGATTGCCTGAGCCCAGTAGGTCGAAGCTGGAGAATGTGTCACTGCCCTCCAGCCTGGGTGACAGAGTGAGACTCCAACTCAAAAAAAAAGAATCAGATTCGGCCAAGAAAAAAGTCAGTCTTGATGTGGTGCTAAAAAAAAAAAAAAAATCAGCAGCTGTCACACAAAATCTCTCTTTTTAACAATAAGAGCAGACCTCAGGCTGAGTCTTCAGCAAACTTTTCAAGAATCTTGTAACACTTGTTTTCCTTGATTTTATCAATTTTTTAAAAAAATAGTTATCTATCCTTTCTGGCAAGTGATAGTGGTTTTCTATTTATGATCATGTTCTCTAAGTTCCTTTTATGAATAAAAGAATATAAAGATGAGTAGATGTAAAGAAGAAATATTCAGAAAATAATAACTGGCACCTTGAATAGACAGAAACCATGATCTAAGAAAGTCAGAAGGCTTAGAGGCAGGTCTGGTGGAGGGCCATGTCATAAACAGTATCAAAGTCATTTTACAAGGATCATAATTTGTGTGAACAGTACTATAGGAACACAAGGAAAGAAACGACTAATTCTACATGGCGGACTTGAAGAGGGCTTTACCAGGTAAAACACATCTGAGCTGGTGGTCCTGAATTACAAGAAAAAACAAGCGGCCAAGCAGAGACAAGACAGAAGGAAAAGGTACACAGGTGTGAAGGACAGTTGCACTGTCCGCCAGCAGGAAGGGCTGCAGCTGGCTGGTGTAACACTGAAGCCAATACCAGCAACCCACTGAGCACAACCTGCTTTGCAGACTCAAACAATTCTAGAGAAAGGTGACACTCATGTAGTTTCATCAAGATGATAAATGGGCTGCATACTGAAAAGCATGCTAATGCCAAGTCTGGGCTCAGTGGGAAAGAACATCTTGTCTAACCGGCAATATCTGTCATAGAGAAAGTGCAACAGAGGTGCCAGCTATTTGCTGACCCCGACTCTGGTTCAGCCTTCAAAGTTTACAGGTGAGCAAACTGAGCTAATAAAGGCATAGAGCTAATAAAGAACACAAAATAAGAACTGAGTCTGGGCACGGTGGCTCATGCCTGTAACCCAGCACTTTGGGAGGCCAAGGCGAGAGGATTGCTTAAGCCCAGAAGTTCGAGACCAGAGTAAGAACTGACTCCATGTCCTTCTTATTCCGTGCTCCAGGATCATCCTCCATCTGAGTCAGAAGCATTTAAGACCATGGATTAACTATAACTATAAAGAAAAGCACATTTGTCCTAAGTCTTGAGTCAATTAATTAAGGAGTTTAAATTTATGGGTGCAAAACAATTAAGCCTTGTGGAATAAGGGCCCTGGTGAGCTCAACTAGTTAGAAAAGGATGGTCTCATTTGAAAGTGCACCTCTGCAGAAAGTTAACCCCAATAAAAATCACTCCCACGTTGCCGCCCCAGGCTGAGTGTGTTGTACTGGGCCAAACTTCACACGTGGCCAATTCCTCTGTCCAGCAAAGACAATGGACTCCTCTGGCTGAGGCTGGGATAAGAAGCCACTCTGTCCAATTAGGAATTCTCAAAGCTTCCACTTTGCTCCTAACAGAATCTTCCAATCTGGAATCACGTTCAGAAGGACTGAGGCTGTTGGCTTGTCTGGATTCCAAGCCCTATGACCGCGGGTCTTTTTTTAGGTTTTAATTGGGGAGAGTCACTGTGGTTGAGCTACATTTTCCTCTCCTTCAACACCGACCCTGGAAGGCACTCAAACCCCCTAATCCTCACACATTTATTCTTTCTTTCAATTCTTCCTTCTAAGAAGGGGAGGAGAGTGCCCGCTGCTTTCTCTAAGCCACCATTTTGCACTCTCTTCACATGGGAATCCAACAAGCCTGCAAGAATGAGTCTCACATATGAAGTGACCTGGTATTTTAACTACCAAACTGCAAGGTGGGGGCTTATCTGGTATTTTTAAAGGTGTGGAAATGATGCCGCTTAAATTTGAAGTCGGATTTTATTTTATATCCAAGTCTAAGTAACACCTTTTAATTATATAGACAGCTTAAAAGAAACCTCAAGCACTCTACAATTTAAGGTGTTTTGGTTTTGTTTTTTTCCTGTTTGATCTGTCTGTGAGGTGAAAAGGTAATCTCACTTCACAGGTGTGGACAAGGGGGATTACCCCTACCCTAAGTCACAGGGCAAGTAGTACACAGCAAGTGACACCAGGGTGTCGTCAATGAAGGAGGTTTCTAAAGAACAAGTAGCTAGCTACTATAGCAGGAACCCAGTGTGAAAAGACTCCCTGTGGTCCACTCTCCCATCCTCTTGAATGTCCCCGATTTCAGACTGGGGGGTAGAACATGTAATCTAGGTTAAACCAGTCCCAACAGTCAAACACCCTGGCCAGCGATTGGTTGAGGAGCGGGCAGGTGACACAGGTTGGTCCGTCCAATCACAGTGAACCTCATGGTATTCCTGGAGCTGCTGGGACCAGGGCATTCCCTTTTCTGCTGGGAGGCGTGGGGTGTGGCTGTGGGGCCCCGACCTGTCTACACAGGAACAACAGAGCCAGAGAAGCAGAGCCAGGGCTCTCTGAAGACCTGGAAACTTCTAGATCAAACTGCCTGCCTTCCCCAAGGACATGCTGGAGCCAATGAGCTCCCTTAGTGGATAAACCAGGGTTTGCTGGGTTTCCTATGACTTGAAAACACAAGCAGCCTGACTTATACATTAACATTCAAAGTCTGTCCCTACTGCTTCCAGGCTGTGCGGCAAGTTACTAAACCTCTTGGTGCTTTGGTTTCCTCATTTGTAAAATGGAGATAATTCAGACCTCAGAGGAATATTAGAATTAAGTGAGATACTTGTGTAAAGCCTCAACTTAACACAGTCTGACATATAGCAGATGTTGGCTTACCTGCCCAAACTTGAATGGCTGTGAGAAAATTGTGTTTTGTTTTCAAGTGGCATCCACCACTTGACCTTAGCCATGTGTTAGAACAGCAGAAACTTTCTCCTATAAGTAAATTAGTTACAGAATCTGTTGACAGTGAGAGAAGAACAGATAAATAAAAAGTGACTAAAGCCTAGCTGCTTTCACTAACCAGCATTTTTTTTAAAAATCAGGGTCTCCTGTTACCCAGGCTGGATGCAGTGGCAAAATTGTGGCTCGCTGCAGCCTCAAACTCCTAGACTCAAGCGATCCTCCAACCTCAGCTTCCCAAGTTTCTGGGACTACAGGTATACACCACCATGCCTGGCTAATTTTTCTATTTTTGTAGAGCTGAGGTCTGTCTGTGTTGCCCAGGATAGTCTCCCTTGCTATGTTGCTGAGGCTGATCCTCCTGCCTCAGTCTCCCAAAGTGCAGGGATTATAGGTATGAGCCACCACATCCAGCCACCACCCAGTCTTTAAAATATTGTCTTTAAGCCAGGCACGGAGGATTGCCTGAGCTCAGGGGTTCAAGACCAGCCTGGGCAACTTGGTGAGACCTCGTCTCCACAATAAATCAAAAAAGTAGCTGGGCATTGTGGTGCACGCCTGTGGTTCCCGCTACTTGGAAGACTGAGGCAGAAGGCTCGCCTGAGCCCAGCAAGTCAAGGCTACGGTGACAGTGAGCATGCCACTGCACTCCAGCCTGGACGACAGAGTGAGACTCCCACTCAGAAAAAAAAAAAGAAAAACACTTCTTTAGTTAGGTAGGATGTACAAGTACTTAAACTTTCATACAATGCTGGTGAAAATGTAAAATGATACAACTGCTTTGGAAAACATTGTGGCAGTTTCTTCAACAATTAAACATACACCTAAGACAGAAGATCAGACATTCCACTTGGAAAAATAGGAATATATGTTCATACATAGACTGTACAGGAATGTTCATGTTGCTTCATTAAAAAAACTCAAATGTCTTCTATTGATACATGCAACAAGGATGATTCAGGAGTGAAGAGGAATTAGGAATTACAAAGAGGCACAAGGCAACTTTTGGGGAGACATAGATTATGGTGATGGTGTATGAGTGTATGAGTGTGTGTGTGTGTGTGTGTGTGTGTGTGTGTGTGTATAAACTTGTAAAACTGCACACTTTAAAATGTATAATTTAGCCGGGCTCGGTGGCTCAGCCTGTAATCCCACACCTTTGGGAGGCTGAGGTGAGTGGATTGCCTGAGCCTGCGGGTTCAAGACCCGCCTGGGCAACTTGGTGAGACCTCATCTTACAATAAATCAAAAAATTAGCCGGGCGTGGTAGCGCGTGCTTGTAATTCCGGCTACTTGGAAGGCTGAGGCGGAAGGATCGCCGGAGCCCAGCAGGTCGAGGCTGCAGTGACCAGGAACGGCCACTGCACACTGCACTCCAGTCTAGGCGACAGTGAGACTCCAACTAAAAAAAAAAAAAAAAAAAGAACCCTCAGATATTGCTGGTGGGTAGACAAATTGGTTCAACTACTGTTGGAAAACAGTTTGACGGTTTCTCAAAAAGTTAAACATAGAATTAGCATTATGACCCAGTAACCCCACACATAGGTATATACCAAAGAGAAATTAAGTGAAAACATATGTCCACACAGAAACTTGAACATGAATGTTTATAGTGGCATTATTCACAATAACCAAAAGGTGGAAACAACCTGAATATCTATCAATGAGCAAATGAATAAATTGTGATGTATACATATAATGAAATATATGTATATATATATATATAGTTAACCATAAAAAGGAGCAAAGCACCAAAAATGCTACAACTTGGATGAACCTCAGTAACATAAATGCTAAATGAAAGAGGCCAGACACAAATAGACAAATATTGTGTGATTCCTTTTATATAATATATCCAAAATAGGAAACTCCATAGAGACAGAAAGCAGATTAGTGGTTACCAGGAGCTGAGGGGGGCAAAGATGGTGACTGATTATTTGATGGGTACAGGGTGTTTTTCTGGGATGAAAAAGCATTGACAGTAAGAGAAAGCTGGTGGTTGCATAACATTATCAGTACACTAAATACAAATGAATTATAAAATAATAATTGTGTTATGTGACTTTCATCTCAATAAAAAGGCAACTTGCATAAAAATGCATATAGTATGATTAAATATATAACACACAAAAACATACAAAATTAAACAATATGTTGTTTAGACGTATAGTTGACCCTTGAACAACTTGGGAGTTAAGAGCACCAACCCACAGGCAGTTGAAAATCTACACATAACTGTACTTTCCCCAAACTTAACTACTAATAGCCTACTGTTGACCAGAAGCCTTACTGATAACATCATCAGTTAACACATATTGTGTATGTTATATGTAGTATATGTTGTATTTTTTTTTTTTTTGGTCAAAGTCTCACTCTGTTGCCCAGGCTAGAGTGCAGTGGCATGCTCACGGCCACCGCAGCCTCGACCTGCTGGATTCAGACAATCCTTCCACACACTACCACACCCGGCTGATTTTTGTGATTAATTGTAGAGACGAGGTCTCACCAAGTTGCCCAGGCTGGTCTCAAAACCAGAGGCTCAGGCAATCCTCTCACCTTGGCCTCCCAATTTTGCTGGGATTATAGACGTGAGTCACTGCGCTGGCCTGTAGTATATGTTGTGTTCTTACAATAAAGTAAGCTAGAGGAAAAAATGTTTTTAAGAAAATCATAAGGAAGAAAACTATATTTACTATTTGTTAACTGGAAGTGGATCATCATACAAGTCTTCATCTTCACACTGAGTAGGCTGAGGAGAAAGAGAAGGGCTTGGTCTTGCTGTCTCAGGGGTGGCAGAGGTGGAAGAAAATTCATGAATAAGTGAATTCAAACAGTTCAAATCTGTGTTGCTCAAGGGTCCATTATACAGAGATATGGTATTTTTAAAAAGCCAGGGGGAATGAGAAACAGACAGTTAATAATAGTGTTGATATCTGGTGGAGAGGAAGGGCACCCAGGCTCACCAAAGGTATTGATGGTATTCTGTTAATTAAGGGGTACATAGTGTTTTATCATCATAAATATCTCTTTAACCGTATTAATATTTAATAAAATTTAGAGACGGATCTAAAAAGGAAGGAAACCCTGTCACATGCTACAACATGGATGAAATTTGAGGACTTTTTTCTAAGTGAAAAAAGTCAGTTCCAAGAAAGCAAATACTGAGGCCAGGCTCAGTGGCTCAGCCTGTAATCCTAGCATTTTGGGAGGCCGAGATGAGTGGATTGCCTGAGCCCACGGGTTCAAGACCTACCTGGGCAACTTGGTAAGCCCTCATCTCTACAATAAATCAAAAAATTAGCTGGGCGTGGTAGCGCACGCCTGTAGTTCCAGCTACTTGGAAGGCTGAGGTGGAAGGATAACCAGAGCCCAGCAGGTCAAGGCTGTGGTGGCTGGGAGCATGTCACTGCACTCCAGTCTAGGCGACAGAATGAGACTCCAACTCAAAAAAAAAAAAAATTTAGAGACAGATTTAAAAAGGAAGGAAACCCTGTCACATGCTACAACATGGATGAAACTTGAGGACATTATTCTAAGTGAAAAAAGTCATTTCCAAGAAAACAAATACTGAGGCTGGGTGCAGTGGCTCAGCCTGTAATCCCAGTGCTTTGGGAGGCTGAGGTGAGTGGACTGCCTGAGCTCACGGGTTTGAGACCCTCCTGGGCAACTTGGTGAGCCCTCATCTCTACAAGTCAAAAAAATTAGCTGGGCATGGTGGCATGTGCCTGTAGTTCCAGCCACTTGGAAGCCTGAGGCAGAAGGATCGCCTGAAGACCAGCCTGGGCAACATAGTGAGACCTTGTCTCTACAAAATATTAAAAAATTGGCTGGGTGCAGTGGTGCGCACCTAGTCTCAGCAACTCAAGAGGCTGATGTAGGAGGATCCCTTGAGCCCTGGGCTCAAGCAATCCACCAGCCTCTGCCTCCCAAAGTGCTAAGATTTCCATGACCATTTTAGTTTTATAAGATGAAAACGTTCTGGAGAGCTGTTGTACAACAAGGTAAATATATGTAACACTATTACATAACATTACTGAACTGTACACTTAAAAATGATTAAGATGGTAAATTTTAAGTGTCTTTTACCATAATAAAAATCATAGTAATTAGAATTATACTAAAATATAGACTAACATTATAGATGTGAAGACTGCTGATGAGTTAGGATATGCATAAAATCACCAAAAAAAGTTGCATGCTAGGTAATAGTTTTTTGGCTGCAGCACCAGTCATATGTAACTAGTTATATATGTCAGTAAAAGACTCATCATAATATTTACCATTGATAAAAAGATGAGAGAAAAAAATTTACAGAGAAATAACCAGGCCAAAAGACATTGTGATGAGAGAGAAAAACAAGTAACATTTCACTGGGGGGCCAACTCAAGACAGAAAGAGTCAGGGTCCTGTCTCCCACTATGGGACCCAAATTGGGTTCAGAAATTCCTTTCCTATTCCATGGAAGCTCAGACTTGGGCACATGACCCATGTGACTCCAATCAGATGGTTCTTTCATGAAGTCTGAAACCTGATGTCACAAGGCAAAGGTGCAGAATCAGATTATTCTCTAAGGCTGGTCTGAAATGGGCAGACGCTCTATTTCTATTATGTATTGCTTCATAGTAAACCTCCCCACAAGGTGATTTAAAACAACAATTATCATTTATCATGATTTTGTGGATTGACTCGGTTCATTCATGCAGCTACTCATAGCTTATTGAAGTTGAACAGTCTCAGATGGCCTCACTTGTCTGGGCCTCAGCTGGGATGGTTGAAATTGCTGGACAACTGGGCCTCCCTTTCCACATAGTCATTCACCCCAGACTTCTTCATATGATGGTGGAAGCGTTCGAAGAGGGTGAGAGTGGGAGCTGAAGGGCTGAGACTCTGAAGTCATACGGTCACCTCTGCAGCATTCTATTGGTCAGATCCAGTCATGACATGACCCAAGAGTCGAAAGAGGGGAAACGGAAAGAACTGAAAAGCATCTGTGGCCAACTGAAACTACCAGTGTCAAGGGCCCAGGTATGGTGGCAACAGTGGTGGCATTTCAGGTGGGCTATTATTGGAATAGTCATTGGCCATGTCTTGCCTCTCTTGGTTATAGACAGCCTAGTTCTCTACTGCTAATAACTATTGCCAGTGTTGGGAAGCATGAAGGGAATTGCCATCATTGGGAAGTGTGATTATTTTATCAACAAAAGAAGTATATAGGCACAATACTCTCATTTAGAGAAAAGGGCGTCAAGAAAATTTCTTTTGAAGTGACGGAATGAGAAATAGAGAGGGTGGGATCTATAATATAACGTTATCAAGGGATCAAGTGGTTATTACTAAACACAGTACTATGATCATCTATAGCAGGAAGTCTAGATATAACATCATGATATTATTCAGGTATGTGGAAGCAAACACCAACATAGCTACAAGAGGTAGCCTCTAGAGAGAGCTCTCGGGGTCAGGTGTTGTCAGGAGAGGGCAGGGGATGGTTGTTCCACGTTAAAAGCCTTCCATGATTTAAACAAACAAACAAAAATGTTCTGCATGTATTTACCTTGGTAACAATTCTCAAAAAGAAAATAAAGTTGACCCCTGGGAGATGTTAAGGGTTGACCGCACCAAATATTCACTTTTTTTTTTTTTTTGAGTTGGAGTCTCACTCTGTTGCCCAGACTGGAGTGCAGTGGCCGCTCCCGGCCCCCGCAGCCTCGACCTGCTGGGCTCTGGCGATCCTTTCGCCTCAGCCTTCCAAGTAGCTGGAACTACAGGCACGCACTACCACACCCGGCTAATTTTTTGATTTATTGTAGAGATGAGGTCTCACTAAGTTGCCCAGGCGGGTCTCGAACCCGTGGGCTCAGGCATTCCACTCACCTCAGCCTCCCAAGACGTGGGATTACAGGCTGAGCCACCGAGCCCGACTCAAATATTCACTTTTATCAGTATGGTCAATTCTCTTTGACCAGGAGGATCCAGATGGCTCTTTTGTTTTCCCGCCTTGACTCATCCAACCTAGCCTGGACACATCCTCCCTCCTTTAATGCCTGACTTCCAAGCCTTCCTTGTCATGTGGGCTCTGGGCCAAATGCCAAGGTGGAAGAGGGAGCTTGCTCATAAGCCCAAGTGGAGGAGGTCACAATGTGGCCTCTATGATGAGGTCCCTGATATACCTGGGGCTGGCACAGAAAACCTCACTGGGCATCCATTTCCTCCGGGAGGATGCAGAATATAAGAAGTGTCTTCCTTCCCTTCCTTTCAGGCTCCAGCCCAGGCCTTGGCAGCTCCTGTTAGTGACTGGAAGGTGGCTAGGGAGGCAAGAGATGAGGTGCTGGGAGGAGGTGTAGTGTTGAGTGTTTGGAGCAAAATGGAAGGAAGGGATGGATCACACTGGGGATATCTGTGGCCCCAGTCTCTTCTCCTTCCCAATGCCAGGTGTCAGTGCCAATCTACTGTCTGCCACGTGCACCATCACCAGGACCAGAGATGAGGATTCAATACTGGAATTTGGGTCTGGTGGCCGCCTGTATGCTTTCATTATGGCTGATGGCCTCCTTGTTAGATCAGGACGCCAGTCAGAACAAGCTCTATAACATAGCCAGAACACACGCTAGGACCTGCCACTGTCCCAACAACTCTTCCAGAAAATGCAGCTGCTCACCTAAGGTCTGGAAGTGCTCTATTTGCCTCCACATGCCTGGCAAGTCTCACTGGTTTCACAGACGCTTTGAATGAGCCATTGATCCTCTGCAGAGGCCAAAAGGTCCCATGTCCAATGATGCTCTGTTATTGTTGCTGGTCATGAACAAGCTTGGTCTCTGTCTAGTTCTTCCCCCCAACCCCAAGCCCCACCCATCTCAACATCATGGCCCCAAGCTCTAACCTTCATCGCAGGTAGCTGGAGCCCAGGCTAAGCTCCTAAATTTCTCTTCCATGCTCTTAGAGAGTCAAATCAGAGAAGATTGAGAATAAACAGCAGCAACAGATTAAAGCACCTCTCAGATGCCCACTAAGCCATGTGGGGTCCAGCTGTTGGACCTGTGCAGTGGTTGGAAACTCAAGGTCCCTACTGGGCTCTGGCCTTGGCTTCAGGATTAACCAACATGACATGGTCCTCAGGTGGGTGCAGGGCAGGAGGTGGAGACCAGGAAGGCCAAGCCAAAGCCGCCTCCTTCTCCAAAGGACAACCCTGCCTGCCTTTCCAGGATGAACCAGGCCCCTGTCCAAGGCTTTGAAGCAGATGTGGGGAATATGACCACCATGTGCATCATGTACCCTGAGATTGCCAGCACTCAGGATCCTGGTACCCAACTGTTGCTATTTCCATTGGATTCATCTAGTCTGGAATGGTTCATAAATGTACTGCATAAACAGAAAACCCCCTTGAAGCCCCCAAACCCTGGGTATGTTAGGAGAGCCTATGGGGGACTCCAGGAGACACTTGCTGGATATTGAAATCCTCCCTCTTTCCATCCCCTTTTAGATTTCAGATGGTTCAGTTCCCTGGTAGAACTGAGGAGAGCAAAGACACAGCGAGGGACCCAGGAAGAGAAAGGGAAAGTGGTAAGATGAAATGGCCGTGGGTAGCCATGGGAGGGGTTTCAAGCCAGTTCCCGTCTCCACCTGCCTCAGGCCCTGTTGATCAGCCTCTCCTTCCTCTGCTACATTCAAGAAAGTTGGCTGGACAATTACGGTCAGTATCCATCCTTGGGGTTTGTGGCTCTGTTGTATGCGCTACTCACCTGTGACCAGGTAAGATATCTTCTGCAACTGAGACTGTCATTCCTGTGTCACTGAAAATTTATGTCTTCTCAGGGACTTGAAGTTAAATATAAAGTTTTCCACCCAGCTTTCAAGATCCTGCACGATCTGACCCCCTCCTGTTTCCCAGGCTCCTACATTGGGCTTGTTGAGGTTCCCCAAGCATGCCTACTGCCTCATGCCTTCTCACATGCTGTTCCCTCTGCTTGGAATACCCTTATCTTGTCTTCAAGGGAATCCTCTCTTCTCTCAATATTATGAGTAGCAACTAGTTGATGCTCTCTTTTTGGACTTGGGGTTACTCTGAGTATTCAGAATCTGTTTTCCCTTGAGAAGGTGAACTCCATTCTTCTCCCAGCTCCAAAACAAAGCCTGGCGCACCAACCGTTGAGTGGGCATTGCTGAAGGAATGAATGGTAGGTGGGCATGGGGGCAGAATCCAGCCTGCTAGCTCATGGCTATCTCTTGCCTTATCCTGTCTCCCAGGTATCCTTGTTTGGTTATGGAGCAGACAATCTCAAAAGGTGGTCCTGTTACTGGAATGATAAATATTGGTTTGGGAACACCATGCAGACTTTCCCAGGAGAATACCAGATCATCCTTAAGCTGCAGTGTGAGGGGAAGGTTACTGTCTACAGCTGAGACAGCTCCACTGGAGGTCCCAGGGGGTTGACAGGCAGCCAAGAGGACTGGGAGTGTCAGACAGGGACTGCGGCTTCGAGCAGACCCTGGATGGAGATCACTCTGCTACTAAATAAAACCCTAGCTTATTTCCCACTCTGGATTTCTGGTGACATAAAAAGGCTACATTCTTTTTTTTTTTTTTTTTGAATAGGAGTCTCATTCTATCATCCAGGCTAGAGTGCTGTGGTATGTTCACGGCCACTGCAGCCTCGACCTGCTGGACTCAGGCGATCCTTCCACCTCGTTCTTTCAAGTAGCTGGAACTACAGGCACACACCACCACACCCGGCTAATTTTTTGATTTATTGTAGAGACGAGGTCTTTCAAGCTGCCCAGGCTGGACTCGAACCCCTGGGCTCAGGCAATCCTCTCACATCAGTCTCCCAAAGTGCTGGGATTACAGGCATGAGCCATCACGCCCGGCTCACAGTCAATTTATAAGAAACCGAGGCTATAATATCCAAAGAGAAAGAAAAAGATTGGAGGTGACTATTACATCAACCCCTTACTTGCGAATTGGTAATTAAAGGTGCACAGGGGTGGGAGTGGAGGGGATTTATCCTGCCTTTTTGTTAGAAGCAGTAGTTCAAGGTAACCAAATAGCCTCAGCAAATTAGTTTCCAGTTGTATCTAAAGCAATATCTACTGATGCTACTACCCCTTTGGCTGGTCAACGACCACACACAACTTAACAAAATGCAAATCTCCCTCATAAAACTGAAAACACACTTACCCACTCCCTACAGGTGCGCCCGGTATCTAGCAATGAGGTAGCTCAGAGCCATAATCCAAGAATCCCCAGAGGCATGGGCAGTGCAGTATCTTGTTCCAGATACCAAACTCAGCATGGCACTATATAAACATATGATTTAGAGGAATAAGGTTAACCATTGGAAAAGCAGAATTTTAAAAAATGAACTGCCTCTGGAGAGAGGTTTGAGAAGAATGGGGTGAGAAACTGCTGTTTTCTTTATTTAATTTCTTAACCATGTGCATGCAATTATTTCAGTTTTTTAAAAAATGATACATCTGCCGGGCATGATGACTCATGCCTGTAATCCCAGAAAAAAATTGGAGGCAGAGGTCAGAGGATTGCCTGAGTCCAGGGGTTCAAGACCAGCCTGAGCAACATGGCAAGACCTCGTCTCTACAGTAAATAAAAAATTAGCTGGGCATGGTGGCACATGTCTGTAGTTCCAGCTACTTGGAAGGCTGAGGCGTAAGGATCACCTGAGCCCTAAAAGGAGTGCCACTGCACTCCAGCCTGGGCGACAGAGTGAGACTCCAGACTCAAAAAAA
>CAUYQG010292260.1:0-21787 GCA_963574415.1 Tarsius wallacei
CCAATTGGAAGGCTTAGGCGGATGGTTCGCCGGTGCCCAGCAGGTGGCGGCTGCGGTGGCCGGGTGCGGCCACTGCACTCCAGTCTGGTCGAAATATTTATAAAAAAAAAAAAAAAAAAAAAAAAAAAAAAAAAAAATATGTTTAATCTTTTTTTTTGTTTTAATCAGAGTCTCACTCTGTTGCCCAGACTGGAATACAGTGGCACACTCACAGCCACAACAGCCTCAAACTGCTGGGCTCAGGCGATCCTTCTGCCTCAGCCTTCCAAGTAGATGGAACTGCAGGCATGTACCACCATGCCCAGCTAACTTTTTGACTTACTGTAAAGACAAGGTCTCACCAAGTTGCCCAAGGTTGTCTTGAACTCCTGGGTGCAGGCAATCCTCTTACTTTTACCTCCCAAAGTGCTGGGATCACAGTACAGTCCTTTAAAAGGGTGCATGTCCTCTTGGTTTACCTGTGTAAACATTAAGTGCCCAGTGTATTTTCAAATCACAAAAATATACTCGTTTCCAAATGGAATTGTTTAAGAGAATATATACCACTATGCCTACATTTATCCCATCTGCTATTGTTTTTTAAGGTTCATGTGAGAGTTTTAATTAGGATTAGCATTTTATTCTATTCTATTTTATTTTATTTTGTTTTATTTTATTTTATTTCTTTGAGTTGGACTCTCACTCTGTCGCCCAGGCTGGAGGGCAGTGGCATGCTTGCTCACGGCTACCACAGCCTCTGCCTGCTGGGCTCAGGCGATCCTCCCGCCTCAACCTTTCAAGTAGCTGGAACCACAGGTACGCACCACCATGGCCAGCTAACTTTTTGATTTATTGTAGAGATGTGGTCTCGCCAAGTTGCCCAGGCTGGTCTCGAACCCGTGGACTCAGGCAATCCTCTCACCTCAGCCTCCCAAAGTGCTGGGATTATAGCCGTGAGTCACCACGCCCGGCTAGAATTAGAATTTTAAAGTCTGCATGTATATGGCTGCCACTACTGAGGTGAAACAAGACCTTTAGAATTTGGCGGTGCATGAATATCTCATGCTGTTCCCCAAGATCTGAGAGTGTGTATTTGGCATTGAAGGTTCTGAGGAAAAGCTGCAAGTGATTTGCTTCCACCTATTTTTGCTTTAAGCAGTTCCTAGTATTTGGAGGGAAGAGAGAAGGTGTTCATTGTCAGGGTCAGTAGTTGATTTTATTTGATTTTTTTTAGAGATGAGGCCTCACTGTGTGGTTTTGAATTCAAGCCATCCTCCTGCCCGCGCCTCCCAAAGTGCTGGGATTACAGGCATGAGCTGCTGTGCCCGGCTTGAAATTTTGATTCTTAAAATTTTATTGTGGCACCAGACAAAAAGCCAGTCGTATGAAACCTCAGAAGCATAATTTTTTTTTTTTTTTTGAGTCGGAGTCTCACTCTGTCGCCCAGGCTGAAGTGCAGTGGCACACTCACGACCACTGCAGCCTCGACCTGCTGGGCTCAGGTGATCCATTCACCTCAGCCTTACAAGTAGCCGGAACCACAGGTGTGCGCCACCATGCCTGGCTAATTTTTTGATTTATTGTAGAGACGAGGTCTCACCAAGTTGCCCAGGCTAGTCTCGAACCCCTGAGCTCATGCAGTCCTCTCGCCTCCACCTCCCAAAGTGCTAGGATTACAGGCGTGAGCCACTATGCCAGGCTAGAAACATAATTTTACTCTGAAGAACACAGAGCTGATATTTTCTGGCAAGACTGTGTTTATTAGTGCATGTGTTTCCTTACAGTGTTAGGCAAGAATTTTCCCACTCTCCTTTTCTCAGTGCTAACCCTCTATGAGTGAAAGCTTCAGCTTTTTTCCACTGGGTGCTGAATGTCTGACTTTTTTTCCCCTCAGGCAGCTGTGTCAACTCTTCAAGAAATGGCTCCAGGAACAACATTCAGACCGGTCATTGGTGATTCATCTGTGGATCCAAAAAAGTAATTTGATGTGTATTTCTCTTTTCATACTCGGTGGTAGAAGTTTCAGTGATGAGAAAAGAATTTCATGTTAAGGAATCTCAGTGAGGAGCTCTCCTCAAACCTCATGTCTTAGGGGGACCCCCCCAGGAACCCCTTAAAAACAGAATGTATTTATAAAAATATGTGTATTTATCCTTATACGTTTAAACTTCAATCACCGCCAAAAGTCCTCTCCGTTGGATACAATACACCTATCGAGATGCTTTTCCCACTGCTCAAAACCATTTTTGAACTCGTGCATTTTGAGTTCTGCCATGTTTTGTTTCACCTCTTCCATATGGGCAAAACATTTCCCTTTGAGGACTTTTTCATCCAGGGAAATAAAATTTTTAAAAAGTCGCTCGGGGTGAGATTGGATAAATAGGGAGGGTGGGGTCCTTGGGTCATGCTGTTTTGGTCCAAAACTGAACACTCTGCATAGCCGTGGGCAAATTGTTCGTGTAAATTACCTGTCTTGAGATGGGCAAATGCATTGAAAGACTCTCCAAAAAAAATCCACTGAAGCCAAACACAGCTGTTCCCAACAATGCCAGCTGGTCCACGGATGCCTACGGGCTCCTAGAATGCTTATCTAGCAGAGGAAGCCTAGACTACAAGGGGCTTGTCCTCCAAAGGATAATTCCGAGTTTTGGGGGTCTCCCTGTGATAACTCCTTTAAGTCCACGGAGGAGGATTAGCGTGTCATGGAAGCGTGTCCTTTGCAGTTGTGTGATGCTGAGGGAAGAGACTGGGTCCCAGCGTGTGGCTGGCCTCGAGGCTTCACTCGTGGGCGTTTAGGTCTGCATCATCCCCTCGTCTCCTGAACAGTTCTTACTTTAAGAGATGCCACCCCCACCTCATGACCCCTTTTCTCCCTCACAGTGTTAAGACCCTGGTGTTCTGCTCCGGCAAACATTTTTACGCCCTGATGAAGCAACGAGATACTCTGGGGGCCAAGAAGCAAGACTTCGCTGTCATCCGAGTAGAGGAGCTCTGCCCATTCCCGCTGGACTCCTTACAACAAGAGATGGGCAAATACACACATGTGAGAGGTAAAGTGCTGCTCTTGTTAGGGTTCCTTGGTGGTCAGATATTCAATCAAACTATTCTTCTCTTTGAGTCAGTGTCTCACTCTGTCACCCAGGCTGGAGTACAGTGGCACACTGCTCACGGCCACTACAGCCTCGACCTGCTGGGCTCAGGCAATCCTTCTGTCTCAGCCTTCCAAGTAGTTGGAACCATAGGCACGTGACACCACATCCGGCTACATTTTTTTTTTTTACTTATTGTAGAGATGAGGCCTCGCAATGTTGTTCAGGCTGGTCTTGAACCTCTGAGTTTAGGCAATCCTCTCACCTCTGCCTCCCAAAGTGCTAGGATTACAGGTGTGAGCCACCACGCCTGGCAAAACTATTTTGTTTTTGTTTTTTGTTTTGAGTCAGAGTCTCACTCTGTCACCCAGGCTGGAGTGCAGTGGCATGCTCACGGCCACCACAGCCTTGACTTGCTGGGCTCAGGTGGTCCTTCCAACTCAGTCTTCCAAGTAGCTGGAAACATAGGCGTGCATCACTATACCCAGCTAATTTTTTTTTTTTTTTTAATTTATGGTAGAGACGAGGTTTCACCAAGTTGCCTGGGCTGGTCTTAAACCCCTGGGCTCAGGCAATCCTCTCACCTCCACCTCCCAAAGTGCTGGGATTACGGGCATGAGCCACCACATTTGGCTCATTCAAACTATTTTAAATGAAAAGAGGTGGTGGGGCCATGGGAATTCTTAGGAAATCGAATCTCATGGAATCCAAGGATATGACAAAAGTATGACTAGAGCCCAGGTTTTCATGTCTCACTTGGTGTCCCTCTCAGTGCCTTATTCGCTCATCTAAGACCACTGATTCCTCTGTTTTGTTTTGATTTTGAGTCCTACTGTGTTGCCCAGGCTAGAGTGTGGTAGCTCCATCGTGTTTCACTGTAGCCTCCAACTCCTGGCCTAGTTTCAGGTGGTCCTTCTGACTCAGCCTCCCAAGTAGCTGGGACTACAGGTGCTCTACCACACCTAGCTAACTCTTACAAATTTTCTTGCAGAGATGAGGTCTCGCTATGTTGCCTAGGTTGGTCTCAAACTCTTAGACGGTTGCAGTCCTTCCACCTCAGTCTCCCAAAGAGCTGGGATTACAGGCATGAGCCACTATACCCCATCTAAAACCACTAATTTCTTGAGAGTTCCAGGGTTATCAGTGCTATACTATCATTTATGAGAAATAGAATATAATTGTAATAGACAAGCCTTTTCAACAAATAGGGTTGGAATATTGGATGTTTATATGTACCCTATGTAGAAATCAACTCAAAATTGATTACAGACCTAAATGTGAAACATAAAACTATAAAACTTCTAGACGAAAACAGGAGATAATTTTTGTGACCTTGGATTAGGCAAAAAGTTCTTAGATGTAACACCAAAGCACCTTCCAGAAAAGAAAGTTAGACTTTATCAAAATAAAAAAATTCTTTGCATTGTGTGAGGCATTTTAAGTGGAGAAGCCACGGAGTGGAAGAAAATATTTGCAAATACATATCTGGCAAAGGACTGACTAGAATATTTAAAGAGTTCTTAATACACAGCAGTAAGCTGCAGTAAGCAAGACCACATATCTTCAAAAAATAAAAAAAACTATCCAAGCCTGGTAGCACAAGCCTCTTTTGGTAGCTACTTGGGAGGCTGAGACCGATTCCTTGAGCCCAGGAGACAGAGGCTGCAGTGAGCCATGATTGTGCCATTGTATTTTCTCCAGGTGACAGAGAGAGACCCTGTTTCTAAAACAAACAAGCAAACAAAACTCAGGAGTAAGAAAACAAAGAATCCAATTTTTCAGTGTTTTCAAAATGTGCAAAAGCTTTGAATGGGCACTTCTCCAAAGAATCAGATGGCAAATAAACACATGAAAAGAATGTTGATATCATTAGTGTGATAAGGGAAATGAAAATTAAGCCAACATGAGGCTAGGCGCAGTGGCTCACACCTTTACTCCCAGCACTTTGGGAGGCCGAGGTGGGAGGATTTCTTGAGCCCAGGAGTTCGAGACCAGCCTAGGCAACATAGCAAGACCTCATCTCTGCAAAGAAAAGAAAAATAATTAGCTGGGCCTGGTGGCACAGGCCTGTAGTCCCAACTACTTAGAAGGCTGAGGCAGAAGGATCACCTGAGCCGAGAAGGTTGAGGCTACAGTGATCCGTGATTGTACCACTGTATTCCAGCTGAGGTGACAGAGTGAGACCCTTGACTCAAAAATGAAAATAAAAATATTATGCCAACATGAGGTATGGCTATCCACCTGTTAGAATGGCTAAAATTAAACCAAACAAACTGATGCTCTTACGTGCTCATAGGGGACAGAGCATCCAGCCTCACTCACTGCTGCCAACGGGACAGCCCCTCTGGAAAACACTGAGTTTCTTTTTCTTTTTTTGAGTTGGAGTCTCCCTCTGTTGCCCAGGCTGGAGTGCAGTGGCATGCTCACGGCCACCGTAGCCTCCACCTGCTGGGCTCCGGCGATCCTTCCGCCTCAGCCTTCCAAGTAGCTGGAACCACAGGCATGCGCCACCATACCCAGCTAATTTTTTGTTTTATTTAGAGATGAATTCTTACCACATTGCCCAGTCTGGTCTTGAACCCCTGGGCTCAGGCAGTCCTTTGCCTCTGCCTACCAAAGTGCTGGGATGACAGGTATGAGCCACCGCATCCGGCCCGTGCTGTCCGTTTGTCATCAACTCACCCTTGCAACCTCATGGTGGCACACTCACGGCCACTGCAGCCTTGACCTGCTGGACTCAGGCGATCCTTCCACCTCAGCCTTCCAAGTAGCTGGAACTACAAGCATGTGCCCCTGCAACCGGCTAATATTTTGCTTTATTGTAGACACGAGGCTGGTCTCAAACCCCTGGACTCAGGCAGTCCTTTTACCTCCACTTCCCAAAGTGCTGGGATTACAAGCGTGAGCCACCGTGCCCGGCTCAGTTTCTTACAACATTAAACACTGAGTCACTAGGTGACCCAGCAATCCTATTCCTGGGTATTTACCCACGAGAAATGAAAACACATTCACAGAAAAATATGTATGTGAATGTCTATAGGAGCATTACTCATAATAACCCAAACTGGACACAACCAAGGCGTCCTTAACTCAGCGAAGGAGTAAACGCTTTGTGGCATCTCTGTACAAGGTCACACTCTTCAATAGGGAGGACGACTGTGGGCTACACACAGCAACATGGGTGGGCCACACATGCATTTGAGTCATTCAAGGAAGCCAGGCCTGGAAGTCTACAGACTGTACGATGCTACTTTTGTTTAGGACATTTTGGAAAAGGCCAAACTGTGGAGACAGAGAAGAGATGAGTGGTTGCCTGAGGTTGCAAGGGTGAGTTGATGACAAACAGACAGCACAGGCCAGGTGCGGTGGCTCATACCTGTCATCCCAGCACTTTGGTAGGCAGAGGTGAAGGATTGCCTGAGCCCAGGGATTCAAGACCAGCCTGGGCCATGTGGCAAGACCTTGTCTCTACAATAAAACAAAAAATTAGCCAGGCATGGTAACACATGCCTGTGGTTCCAGCTACTTGGAAGGCTGAGGCAGAAGGATCGCCTGAGCCCAACAGGTCGAGGCTGCGGTGGCTGTGAGCGTGCCACTGCACTCCAGCCTGGGAAACATAGTGAGACTCTGACTAAAAAACAAAGAGACAGCACGAGGAAGGGGCTTGCTAGAACTGTTCGGGATCATGGTTGTAGTGGCAGATGCATGACTATGTGCTTTCAGGAAAAAAAGACAAGCAACACTGTGCCATACGGGAAAAACATTTTTTTTTTTGAGTTGGAGTCTCCCTCTGTCGCCCAGACTGGAGTGCAGTGGCATGCTTACGGTCAACCCAGCATCGACCTGCTGAACTCCAGCAATCCTTCTGCCTCAGCCTTCCAAGCAGCTGGAACTACAGGTGTGCTATCACGCCTGGCTATTTTTTTTTTTTAATTGTAGAGACAAGGTCTTGCCAAATTGCCCAGGCTGGTCTCGAACCTGCGGTCTCAGACAATCCACTCTCCTCGGCCTCCCAAAGTGCTGGGATCACAGGCTGAGCCACCAAGCCTGGCCAAAAAGCATTTATTTAACTGAGGTTGGATGAAGAGAGATATGTGAGGGGAAACCCCAAAAAACCAAGAATTTATTTATAAAAAATTGTGCATATATTCTTACATGTTTCAATCTCAGTCACTTCCAAAGTACTCTCTGTTTGATGCGATACACCTATTGAGATGCTTTTTCCAGTCTTCAGAACAGTTTCTGAACCCGTCCATTTTGATGCCTTTTAGTGCTTCTGCTGTTTTTTGTTTCACCTCTTCCACATCAGCAAAATGTTTCCCTTTGAGGACTTTTTTCATCTGGGGAAACAAAAAAAGTCGCTTGGGGTGATCGGATGAATAGGGAGGGCAGGGTATGGGAGTCATGCTGTCTTTGGTCAAAAACTGCTGAACACTCAGCATGGTGCGGGCAGGTTGTACTCGTAAATCACCTATCATGAAATGGGCAAACGTGTTGAAAGAATCTCCAAAATACAAATCACTGAAGCTCTCACAACAATGCTAGCTGGTACACTGATGCCAATGGGCTCCTAGAACACGTAGTTAGCAGGAGAAGCCTGCACTCTGCCCTCCAAAAGATAAATCGGGGTTTTTTGGGTTTCCCTTCATATAGTTGGATATACAGGGGGTGGGGGGAAGAGAGAGAGAGAGAGCGAGTGCTGTCTATTGTAACACTGAAAAATCATAGATGAAGCCACTGCAGACTGGGGACCGCCTGCATGTGTTTACTTGAGGCGCTGAAATGAATTTCTTGTTTTGTAGATTTTATCTGGAGCCAGGAGGAACCTCAGAACATGGGTCCGTGGTCTTTTGTTTCTCCAAGGTTTGAAAAGCAGCTGGCCTGCAAGGTAGTATCTCCTTGTCTTTTGTAGTGTGTGTGTGTGTGTGTGTGTGTGTGTGTGTGTGTGTGTGTCTGTGTCTGTGTGTCTGTGTGTCTGTGTGTGTGTTTGTGTGTATGCATGTGCATGCATTTCGTGGAGTGCCAACAAATGGATTTATCCTCTATAACCAGTTCAGTTCTTTAAAGATAAACTAAAATATAAAATCTAGTTTTAGGCGATTCATTATACCATAAATACTAAGTGGTTTTCTTTGTTTGTTTGTGTTTTTGAGTAGGAGTTTCATTCTGTTATCCAGTCTAGAAGGCAGTGGCACGCTCACGGCCACCATAGCCTCAACCTGCGGAGCTCAGGTGATCCTTCCGCCTCAGTCTTCCAAGTAGCCAGAACTACAGGCATGCGCCACCAGGGCTGGCTAATTTTTTGATTTATCACAGAGACAAGAGCTCATCAAGTTGCCTAGGCTGGTCTCAAACCCCTAGGCTCATGCAGTCCCCTTGCCTCTGCCTTCCAAAGTGCTGGGATTACTAGGCATGAGCTTCTGCACTTGCCATTTTTTCTTTTCTTTTCTTTTCTTTTTTTTTTGACTGCATAATGACATTTAATTAAAATATTAATATCATGTTTTATAAAAAGTGATCGGGCCAGGCACAGTGGCTCAGGAGGCTGCAGTAAGGTATGATTACATCACTGTACTCCAGCCTGGGCAATAGAGCAGGACACTGTCTCTAAAAAATTTTAAAACAAAAGCAGTTATACTAAAAAAAAGTCAAAGCCCTTACTTGGTGACTCCCTTTCCCACTACCCGCCCTAGGATGTAAAGCATGTCTTTACAACAGGGGGCTACATACACCCAACATACTTGTTCCAGGCCTGTCTTCACAGCAGGTATACTGCACATCAAAGGCCGGTATACTTCTCAGCAAAATCAATGAGAAGGACGATTGTACTTGTGTTTGTCTTTCTATTCTGCCTTGATTGGAACTCAGTTCATTTATTTGACGCTGGTTTCCTAGGCTCAGATCATTTTTACCTGTAAATAGTTCAAATTAAGAAAACACTATGGCTAAAAACAACTAATAATTACTCAAGACGAGGACGAATTCAAGAACTTGTCTCACCTTATCATGCCTGGAAGTTAGTTCATTGTTACTGGTGACATATACAGAGGGTGCCAAAAAATGTATACACACTTTAAGCAAAAAAAAAAAAAAATGTGTTAAAATTGTAATGCTCAAATGTATACCAATAACAAAAGGTGAATACAAGTCACACTTGACTTCTGCCGTTGCAAGAGGTGCTCAGAATGCCTACCACCAGCATCCAGGCACTTAGACCGTGAGCTAAAAGTAATACATAGATAACATCGCTTAAAATGTGTACACTTTTTTTTTAGCACTCCCGGTATATATTCACTAATCATAAGGGTGCACTTAAAATACAGCTTTGGGATTTTTTATCATCAAAGCACAACAACCTACATACCACAGAGGAATGTCTTTCTGCTGTGGTCAAAATGACCAAAGCAATATAAATAAATTGATATGACAGTCAACATTCACTCCTTTGTTAGCAAATGCTTTTTTAAGAAACAGAGAAACATTGTTAAATATTTAAAGAAACAGGTATTAGAACTAATTAAGCAGTTTGAGAGATTTGTTATACAGTTGGGTCAAAGCACAAATGTTTCTACCATACTTGGCTTACAGTATTTGCTAGATTCTTTTTAATGATAAAATACACATAAAACTGCAACTTATGAACCATTAAAGAACAGATGTGCTGTAAAAGATATGTTCTCAATAACAAATGACTTATTTTTATATCACCTAATTTATGGAACAAAAGAAATACTGTATAAATTAACCCTTGATATACTTTGGGATTCTAAAAACAATTCTGAGTGGTCACAGAAATAGTCAAATATATGCAATTCAATCACTGCAACATTTATGGAATAATTCAAGCCATTGCAAAAAATGAATCAAAGCCAAAAATGCTATAAAGTGCTACAGTATGTCATTCATCAGATTAAGCTTATTTTTAAATGAAAACTTTAAATATAAATATATATTTGCAATAGATGTTATAAAATGTAGAATCATTATGCAAATCTTTTGTTTCAGAGAGCAATTTTCTTGTTATCATGTGGAAAAGATATACAAGAACTGCAGAACTTCAAGACAATTTACATATTTTTTTCTTTAAACAAGAGAAAAGTTTTCCAAGGTTCCTTTTTTTTCTGTGACATAGAAGGAAACAAACATATTCAATCTGTCCTTCATAGGTAAAGGTAATTTTTTACAATGACTGCAAAAGTAATTGTTTCATGCAAAAAAACTGAGCTATGGAGAGAACACTTGAACATGGACATTTAAAATGATTTCCCTCATTATTTCTGTTCTTGAAAATAATGAGTGTCACATAAAAACTTCATCTACACTCTTATAACTTGTTAACCAACTCTTCCAAATGAAGTTTTGAACTCATTTGTTAAAAAAATTAAAAATGCAACACCTCTTTCAATTAGGTTACAAGAACAACTGACATATCAAAGAGATAAAAATTTAATAGAAGTAGTTTTTAGAAACCAAAATTGTCTGTAATCAGTGAGTCGTAGTAAGCTGTTGACTTACTAAGTACAGCTACTGCACACCACTTGCATTTGCATTTATGGTTTTTTCTGCATTAATATACTTAGCTATGAAAACCAATTGAATCATTATTGAGATACACTAAATAAAACAAATCATTACTTTATGCACTGTATTGGGATAAATGAAGATTTTAATAATAATTAGTAATAGTCATTCATATCACTCAAAATATTGTTTTGGGGACCAGTAATACAATGTTATTTTTAAATTAATGTTTATTCCATCTCTATTTTATATTTAAAATGCATTTTTATGTTTTATAGCATATATAATTGTACTTATACATTACATATAAATATATAAATATCCATATATTGTAGGTGAAAGCATAAAAAATTTTGCTGAGGAAGGTATGAAGCCCAAAAAGATAGGTGACAACATCTCACTCTTCTTTCTAGTAGAAGCCTCTGCTTCATGGTCTTTCTGGGTGTTCATGTTTTCAACCAGCAAGTGTCAATATCTGGAAGCGTGGCTGCATTTTCCCTGTGGACAGAGGGGAAATCTTACCTCACTAAACAGTAAAAGCATACCACACTCCTCTACAAGTAAAAGAAACAGCAATGAGTTTTGAGTCTGTTCGTTTGATAACAAAAACAAGGAGTGTTTTCATTGGACAAAGATGGCAACCAAGAAGTGCATTTTTGCATTCATATTTAATAAATTAGTTTTAAGAAAAACAGAAGTCTTACTGGACTGCAGGAGAGGCTGAAAAAAAGGGAACACCAAACATGGTATTGTGAAACCACCTGATTCCTGGGGTGGGCGTGAGACAGTGTAATGAGCATGTGCTATGGAGCAGCAGATAACTTGGCTTCTGTTCCTGTTAGCAGTGACCTTGTACACGTTAGTTAATAGCGCAATGCCTCAGGCAACTAATCTATAAAATATACATAATGATGCCCAAATCACAATATCATTTCTGCTTTGGGCCAAGGGCACTTCAGGAGCGAAAAATAAGTCTTGTAATAAGAGTCCATCGCAGCACCAGAGTGTTCTCACTCTCCCTTCCTCTCTCTTTCTTGCTCTCTCTCTCTCCCTCCTCTCTCACTATCTCTTCTCTCTCTGTCTCTCTCTCTCTCCTCCCCCCTTCTCTCTCTCTCATATCCACTTATCTATCTATCTATATGTCTGTCTGTCCGTCTATCATCTATCTATCTATATCTATCTCTATCGTCTATACACACATGCAACTTTCATGAAGTATAATTGGCAGACAATAAATCACACATATTTAAAGTGCACAATCTGATAGCTTTTGAACTTATATATACAGTCATGAAAAGTTCTTTACAGTAAAGTTAATAACATGCCCATAACTCTCAAAAGTTTTCTCATGCACATTTGTAATCCCTCCTTCTCCCACTCCCTCTCCATCACCAGGCAACCATCAATTTGCTTTCTGTCACTCTGTATACTTTCACATTTTCTAAAATTTTATGTAAATATAATATATAATAGGCACCCTTTATTTCTGACTTATTTTACTTAGCATAATTGTTTGGAGATCCAGGCATGCTATAGTTCTTTCTTTTTTATTGCTGAATAGTACTCCATTTTATGCATATATCTTAATTTGTCCTTTGATCCATTGATGTTCATTTGAATTGTTTCCAGATTTGAGCTATTACTAATAATGCTGTTATGATTGTTCCTGTACAAGTCTTTGTATGGATATGTGTTTTTATTTTGATTGGAGTGAAATGAGTAGGAGTGAAGTGACTAGGTCAGATAGTAGGTATACATTATATCTTAAAAAATCACAAATTGTTGTCCAAGAGTGGTTGTACCATTTTACATTCCCACCTGCAGTGTATGAGAGTTTCAATTGCTCTATGCCTGTTTTCCAATATTTGATATGGTCAGACATTTTAATTTTAGACATTGTCACTTTAGTTTATATTTCTCTATTAATTGTTGGTGTTAAACATCTTTTCCTATGTTTATTTCCCATTAATATATATTCTTTGATGAAGTGTCTATTCAAATTTTTCACTACTCCTTTATTGAATTGTTTGACTTCTTATTGTAAGTGTAGGTGTTCTTAATGTATTCTAGATTCAAGTCCTTTATCTCATATGTAATTTGCAAATCTTTATGTACAGTCTATGACTTGCCTTTTCTTAATTGTTTTTAAAAGAGTAACAGTTCTTAATTTTGATGAAATCTAATTTATTCACTTTTCTCTTTCAAGAATTATGATTTCAGTATTGTATTTAATAAATTTTTTCCAAATCCAAGGTCACAAAGAATTTTCTCTTATGTTTTCCAATAGATATTTGTTAGGTTTTGGTTTTGCATTTCAGTTCATGACCCGTATTATGTGAGGTATGAACTGGAGGGTTTTCATTTGGGGTAGAGGATATGGATGTCCAATTTTTTTAAGCATTTTTTTTTAAAAGACTAACTTTAACTCATAGAAATGCTTTTGTACCTTTGTTGAAAGTCAATTGACCATATATGTGCAGCTCTATTTCTGGACTGTCTATTCAAATAACCAACTTGTCTATGTTCAAATGGCACATTATCTTGATTACTGTAGCATTAGAATACATCTTTGAACTCAATAAGTCCTCCAACTTTGTTCTTTTTAAATTTGTTTGATCATTCTAGTCATTTGCATTTCCATGTGAATTTCAGAATTAGCCTATAGAAGAACATACAAGTACTCTTCTGAGATTTTGATTATGATTACATTGAATCTTAGATTATTTTGAGTATAATTGACATCTTAATACACCTCTCCATTTACTTAAGACTGCATTCATTTCTTTTAGCAATGTCTTATAGTTTTTGTAGTATAGATTTTACTCACCTTTTGTCACACGCATGCCTAGGTATTTCATACTTTAATGCTACTGTAAATGCCATGTCTTAAATTTTCAACTTCTTGTTCTATTGCTAGTGTACAGAAGAAGCATAACTGATTTTTCAATATTTATCTTGTGTCCTGCAATAGTACTAAACTTATTTATCAGTGCTAGTAACTTTTTAAAAATTTCATAGGACTTTCTATATTGACAACCATGGGGTCTATGAATAAAGAATATTTTGTTTCATTGTATCTAATATGAATGACTTTTTTCACATGCCTTGTTGACTATTGCAATGTTAAATATAACTAATGAGAGCAGACATCCTTAAAAAGAAACACTTAGCAACTTTGTCTCTTCTAATTAGGATGTTAGATATAGGTTTTACTCAAGTGCCAACTAACAGACTGGGGAATTTTCTTCCTAATTCTAATTTGATGGCATTTTGTTTTTAGCTCCAGTTTTTTATCTATTGAGGTAATTGTGTGTGTGTGTGTGTGTGTGAGAGAGAGAGAGAGAGAGAGAGAGAGAGAGAGAAAATGGTGAATTACATTGCTTTTCAAGTGTTAAACTAACCTGCATTTCTAGAATAAACCCCATTTAATTATAATGCAGTACCTTTTTTACATATTGTTGAATTTGATTTGCCTAGATTTTGTTGAGAACTTTCACGTATCTCATGAAATTTTTTTTTCTATTTTATTTGCAATGCATTTTTCTACTTTTGATATAAGGGTAACACTGGCTTCATACAATGAGTTAGGAAATTGCTTCATCTTCAATTTTCTGAAAGAAGATTTGTATAATTAGTCTTATTTCCTCCTTAAATGTTTGACAGAATTCATCATTGAAGACGCTTTGGTCTGGAGTTTTCTTTATGTGAACGTTTTTAACTTAAACTTCAAAGTATCTAATGAACATAAGGCTACTTTTATATATTTATTTTTCAAAAGGCTTTGGTCTTTCAAGGAATTTACTCATTTCATCTAAGTTGTAGAATATATGTGTAAAGTTGCTCATTTGATTGCCTATTATCCACTGAATGTCTGCAAAATCTGTAGTGATGTCACCTCCCTCATCTATTATATTAATGATGTATGTATTCCATTTTTCTCTGATTAGTCTGACTAGAGGTTTATCAAAATTTTTATCTTCTCAAAGCACCAATTTTTGATTTCACTGATTTTTCTCTGTAGTTTTTCTGTTTTCTATTTCATTGGTTTCAAGTCTAATTTTTATTATTTTCTCTTTTGCCTAATTTAGATTCTGTTTGTTTCTCTCTTACTATTTTTTGGAAGCAAGGTTACTTGCTTAAGAGTTTTTTTTTTTTTTTGATACAGGCATTTTGTTCTATAAATTTTCCACCAAGTAATGTTGCCTTGAAAATATATTGATGTGCTCTGTTTTTTATTTTCTCTCCGTTTAAAATACTTCTGTTTCCATTTTGATTTTGTTAAATCCAGTTTACTTAGAATTTTTTAATTTAGTTTTTAGATATCTGGGGATTTTTCAGATTTTGTATTAATTCCACTGCTGCCAGAGAGCATATATTGTATATGTGAATCCTTTAAACTTTATTAAGACTTATCACCCAAATATAACCCATATATACTTCCATGAATACTTGAAAAGAATATGTATTCTTTCATTATTGAGTGAAGTATTCTATAAATGTCAATAGGTCAAGTTAGTTGATAGTGTTGTTTGAGTTGCTTATATCCTTATTGATTTCCTGTCTACTTATTTTATCAATTATTGAGAAAGGCATATAGAAGTCTCTGATTATAGTTGTGAGTATGTCTATTATTTTTATTTTCAGTTCTACTAGTTTTTCTTAATGGACCTCAAACCTCTTTTACTAGGTAGATAAACACGTAAGATTGTTAGGTCCTCTTGATGAGTTGACCCCTTTATTATGAAATAAGACTCTATATCACTAATGGTGTCATTTTCTCTGAAATCTATTTTATCTCATATGAATATACCTGCCCCAGCTTTCTTTTAATTAGTGTCGATTTAGTATTTTTTTCCCTATCTTTTAACCTTTAAACTTTTTGTGTCGCCGGGCTCGGTGGCTCAGCCCGTAATCCCGCGCCTTTGGGAGGCTGAGGTGAGTGGATTGCCTGAGCCCGCGGGTTCGAGACCCGCCTGGTCAAGCGAGACCTCATCTCTACAACAAATCAAAAAATTAGCCGGGCGTGGTAGCGTGCGCCTGTAGTTCCAGCTACTTGGAAGGCTGAGGCGGAAGGATCGCCAGAGCCCAGCAGGTCGAGGCTGCGGTGGCCAGGAGTGGCCACTGCACTCAAGTCTGGGCGACGGAGTGAGACTCCAACTCAAAAAAAAACTATTTGTGTTTTTATATCTGAAGAGGGTTTCTTGTAGGTAGCATATAATTGGATCTTGCTTTTTTTATACAGTCTGATAAGCTCTACATTTTGGATGGTGTTAGGACCAGGGGGTCTAGCCCACCGTCTAAATCTGGCCAATGGCATGTTTTTACATTGTCCGAGAACTAATTGATGGATTTTTATCTTTTTAAGAGTTAAACGAAAAAGAACAAAGAAGAATATGCAACAGAGATTGTATGTGGCCCACAAACTCTAAAATATTTACTATCTGGTCTTTTACAGAAGTTTGTCCATCTCATTTACCACATCTGTTCTTTGTTTTCTTTTTTTGCCATCTTTTAGATTATTTATTATAATTCCATTTTATTGCCTTCTTGGCTAATCAGCTAAAAACTCTTTCTTGTGTTATTTTAGTAGTTACTTTAAAATTTAGAGCCTACACCTTTAACACATCATAGTCAATGCTCAAGTATTAGATCT
Source organism: Tarsius wallacei (assembly GCA_963574415.1). Classification (NCBI taxonomy): domain Eukaryota; kingdom Metazoa; phylum Chordata; class Mammalia; order Primates; family Tarsiidae; genus Tarsius; species Tarsius wallacei. Next base: position 16,243 of record CAUYQG010292260.1, read on the forward strand.
CATGCATCCTAAAAGAACCCTAAAATATTTCTCTCCTTCTGGCTTTTTTGCTATTGTTGTTATATACCTTATGCCTACATATATTTTAAATCTCAAAATTGTTATTATTTTAAATTTAAGGTCAACCATTTTAAAGATATCTAAATAAGAAAAAATATTTTATATTTATCTATATACTTAACATTTGCATTTTTATTCATTTTATGTAGATCCAGATTCTCATTTACTATCATTTCCCTCCTGTGTAAAGGATTTATTCCAACATTTCTTTTATTACACTAGATCTTAGCCAAAAGACTGAGAAGCGATTATTCCAACATTTATTTTAATGCACCCCTGCTAGTGGTAAATTCTTTTAGCACTTGTATGTTTTAAATATTTTTATTTTCCCTTCATTTTTAAGGGAGCTTTTCCTTGGGTATAGAATTCTAAGTTAATAGTGCTTATATTTTATTACTTTAAAGATTTTGCTCCTAGCCGGCTCGGTGGCTCAGCCTGTAATCCCGCCCTTTGGGAGGCTGAGGTGAGTGAATTGCCTGAGCCCGCGGATTCGAGACCCGCCTGGGCAACTCGGCGAGACCTCATCTCTACAATAAATAAAAAATCAGCCGGGCGTGGTAGTGCGTACCTGTAATTCCCGCTACTTGGAAGGCTGAGGCGGAAGGATGGCCGGAGCCCAGCAGGCTGAGGCTGCGGTGGCCGGGAGCGGCCGCTGCACTCCAGTCTGGGCGACAGAGTGAGACACAAACTCAAAAAAAAAAAAAAAAAAAAAAATATTTTGCTCCTATAGTCTGATTTGAATTGCTTTTAATGATAAATTTGCTATCATCTTTATTTTTATTATTCTGTATTGTAATTTATCCCTCCCTTTCCATGCCCTCTGTCTGCTTTTATGATTTTATCTTTATCGTTGGTTTTGAGTGACTTTATTATGTGCCTTGGTGTACCTTTATCCATATCTTGTTTAAGGTTTTTTTGTTTGTTTTTAAGTTTTATGTATCTGTGGGTTTGGCATTTTCAACAAATATTTCAACCATAATTTCCTCAAATAACTGCTCTGCCCCCTGTTTGGTGGGATTGCAGTTACATGTATAATTGTTCTTCAGTAGCTACAAGGAATTGGTTCCAGATATTAAAATCCATGATGTTCAAGTTCCTTATATAAAACCACGTAATAACCCCACTCTATACTCTAAATAATCTCTAGACTACTTATAATTCCTAATACAATGAAAATCCTGTATAGATGGTTGTAATACTTTATTACCCAGGGAATAATGACAAGGAAAAAGTCTGTACATATTCAATACAGACATAACTATCCATTTTCCCCTGAATATTTTTTTATCTGTGGTTGGTTAAATCCACAGATGAAGAACTCACAAGTATGAGTGCCCATTGTGAATCGTTCTCCTTGAAGTTGATAATTTTAAGTTTTTAGTGCTTCATTTTATATGATGCTGTTTCTGCTTCTTCAAGTTCACTATTCTTTTCCTTTATGCCTAAAATTCCCTTCATTCTATCAAGGTACAGTCATTCCTTATTATTTGAAAATTCTGTACTTGCAAATTTACCTATTGCTAAAGCATATTAGTAACCTCAAAATCAGTACCAGATTACTTTTATAAGAATACATAATCATAAATAAAGCAGCAAAAATATCTGAGTTACCCAATGCTCTCATTTCCAGCTGAAGTAAAACAAGACTAACACCCTGCTTTCTTGTCTTAACTCTCATACTATAAATAAATAGCTTTTCTATAGTCTATTTAGTGCCACACTTTTTATATTTTTGTACTTTTTATGATAATATTACTGTTCAAAATGGGCCTCAAACACAGTGTCAAAGCACTATTTAGCGTTCCTTACACCAGAAGGCTGTGATGTGTTACATAAGCTTCATTCGGTCATTAATTATAGTGCTGTTGTCCATGAGTTCAATGTTAATGAATCAACAGTGTATATTACAGTGTCATCAACCAGAAACACATATAAAATAAAGTTGTGTATTAATTGATTGATGGAAATATTGTGATCAGAAGCTCACAGGAACCTAACCCTATGCTATGGTTTGAATGTATATGTCCTTCCCCACCCCTCCCCTAAAAATGTATATGTTGGAACCTAAGACCAAACAGTATAGTATTAAGAGGTGGAGCTTTTAGAAAATGATTAGGCCGCAAAGGCTTTTTCAACATTGATGAGGTTAGTTCTTTCATAAAAAAGATTTAGGGGTAAGCTCAGTGGGGACACAGCATTTACTGTACCATTTTAGAATCAGAGACTAAGGTCCTCACCAGACACTGAATGTGCCAGCTCATTAATTTTGGACTTCCCAGCTTCTGCAACTGTCAGAAAATCGATTTCTATTTTTATAAATTACCCATTATCAGGTATTTTGTTATAGCAGCACAAATGGACTGAGCCACCCTATACTTCCCATAGGATAAATTGTTCAGTATTCACTAATTCAGTGATAATAACCTCTATGAATGTCAAGAAAATACTGTATTTTTAATCTGAGATAAAATCTCTTTAGTTTAATCTGTCTGAAATTTTCTTCTCTATAAATCTGATTTAGGAATTTTTAATATTATCCAATTTTTTTACTTACTATGTTCAGTGTTTCCTCTACCTTGTTGGAAATATGTAATATAGTTATAATACTGAATTTTCAGCTAATTCTTTCATTTGTCATTTCTAGATCAGTTAATGTTGAGTGAATTTCTCCTTGTTGTGAAGTACATTTTCCTGCTTCTTTGCATATCTGAAAATTTATTATTAGAGAACAGATATTGTGAATTTTACCTTTTTGAGTGGTAATATATTTGTATTCACAACAATACCTTGAACTTTGTTCTGAGATGCAGTTAGCTTGCTTGAAAATAGTTTGTTCCTTTCAAAGTCTTGCTTTTACAACTTTCAATCAAAACTTTAAAGGATCAAACTGGCTGATAAATTTGTAAAAATCACATTCAAGAAAATCTATGGGCTATTGTGAATTTTATAAAATTTTGGTTAATTTTGTTTCATTACTGAAACTAATATCTGGATCTTCAGGGAACCATTCTGTATAACTCTCTTTTTTTTATTATAAAGATGTGGGGTACAATTCAGGGTTAGGTATACAAACATTGATTATGCAGGTACCCTTGTTGATGAGGCATGCCCCTCCTTCCCCTAGCAGTTTCCCTCAACTGTAAATGCCACCCCCGCTCCCCTGACAGTTTCCCAACACTGCCAAACACTTTCTTATAGTATTATAATTGTTCAAGGTCCACTTATGAGTGAGAACATATGGAACTCTGTTCCTTGTTTCTGTGACAAATCACTTAGTATGATCGACACCAAATCCATCTAAGTTGCTATGAAGTCCATATATTTGTCCTTCTTTATGGTTGCATAATATGCCATTGTGTAAATGTACCACATTTTTTTAATCCAGTCCAGCTTCAATGGGCAACATGGTGGGTTCCATGTTTTTGCTATTGTGAATAGAGCTGCAACAAACATATGTGTGCAAGTATCTTTTTTGTAGAATTATTTGAGTTCCTCTAGATATATTCCCAATAGGGAAATTGCTAGGTCATATGGAAGATCAATTTCTAGTTCTTTCAGAAATCACCATACTGTCTTCCAAAGAGGTTGCACTAGTTTGCATTCCCACCAGCAGTGTAGAAGCATTGCTTTTTCTCCGCATCCTCGCCAGCATCTGTTGTTGTTTGTTTTATTGATGATGGCCATTCTTACTGGGGTTAGGTGATATCTCAATGTGGTTTTGATTTGCATTTCTCTGATGATTAATGAGGCTGAGTGCTTCTTCATGTGTCTGTTGGCTGCACATCTATTCATGTCTTTTGCACACTTTTTAATAGGGCTGTTTGTTTTTTTCTTTTCAGTGCATTTGAGTTTCTTGTAGAGCATAGTCATTAAGCCTTTGTCAGATATACAGTTGGCAGATATTTTTTTTTCCCCACTGTGGGCTGTCTACCTGCTCTTTTGATGGTTTCTTTTGCTTTGCTGAAGTTCATTAGTTTGATGAGGTGTCACTTGTCTATCTTATTTCTTATGATATGGACACTCAGGGGTTTGATCAGGAATTGGTTGGCAGTAGTGGGAAACTGCCAGGGAAGTGTGGGTGCAGGATTTGCAGTAAAGGGAATCTGCCAGGAGAGGGGGGCACACCTCATGAACAAGGGTACACACATAATGAACATTTGTATACCTAACCTTGAATTGTACTCCATATCTTTAAAACAAAAAAAAGAAAAGAAAGTTAATTGTATCCAATGTGTAAACGTAAAAGTAAATTATAAAACATTAAGCTCCTAAGAAAATATCTTTATGATCTTAAGGTAGGCAAAAATATTATAAATGGGATAGAAAGTTTCTAGTTTTAAAAGTAATCTCTGCCTTATCTTAATGCTTTGGCCTTAGAGTGCCACACTAAAGGAAATGGGATACAGTTTCTATAGTACCTGCCAAGAGAGATAAGTGAAATAACCTGGAAGTTTGGAGAATTTAATTTCCAATAAGACAACTTTGACCAATGGGAGACAGAATATGGGAGAGAAGCCCACAGACAAATCTCTTATTTTTGATTCCTCCAACATATTATTCCAAAGCAGTTTCTCCCCAAGCATCCTGTGATCATAATTAGTTGAATCTGCTGAGCTTTTTGTTGTGTCACTTGTGGCTTATTAGCTGTGTCACTTGTGGCTTATTGTGGCAACTTTTCTTTAAATGTCCCCCACCTGAACCTGATTCACTTATTTTTTTTTCCTCACCCCTTTAAAAGCAAAATGAATGTATACTGATAGCATCATCACTTATCCTTGCTCAGGATCTATTTTGGCATTAACCTGTGTCAAATTCATAGATGGATGGATAAATGAATAAAATAAATAAATAATTATCACTATATCCCATGCATCAACAATTACGGCAAACATTACTGTAAAAATCATGTGCAGTCCTCTAAGTCCAAGTCCAGCAATCATAACTGTAAATTTTTTTGTAAATATATATTTATTTTTTCAATATTTTTTAATTATGATATTGTGGGGTACAGTTAAGGGTTAGGTATACAAATATGCTTCATTCAGGCACCCTTGTTGATAAGAGGTGTCTCCCCCTCCCCAGACAGATATTGACTACCGTTAATCCCATCTCCCTCCCCCCTCCCCATAATTTACCACCACTGTCCGTCATTTACTTATACTAATACTTTGGATGTTCAAGGTTCACTATATGAGTGAGAACATGTGATACTCAGATCTTTGTTTCTGTGAGAGGTCACTCAGTATTATAGATTCTAGTTCCATCCAAGTAGCTGCAAAATTCATGATTTTGTTCTTTTTTATGGCTGCGTAGTATTCCATCGTGTATATGTACCACATGTTTTAAATCCAGTCCTCTTTTGATGGACAGCATGGTTGCTTCCAGGTTCTTGCTATTGTGAACAATGCTGCTATAAACATACATGTGCAGGTATCTTTTTTATAGAGTGATTTGAGTTCTTCAGGGTAGATTCCCAGTAGGGGGA
>CAUYQG010292263.1:0-19921 GCA_963574415.1 Tarsius wallacei
CAAGTAGCTGGAACTACAGGAAGGTGCTACCATGCCTGGCTAATTTTTTGATTTATTGTAGAGATGAGGTCTTGCCAAGTTGCCCAGGCGGGTCTCAAACCCGTGGGCTCAGGCAATCCACTCACCTCAGCCTCCCAAGGCGTGGGATTACATGCTGAGCCACCGAGCCCGGCCGATTGATCACATTCTTACACAAAAATCAAGTGTGAACAAATTTCAAAAGGTTGAAATAATCTCAAGCATCTTCTCAGCACATAGTAGGATAAAAATAAATATCACCACCAAGATCCTTTCAAAACACACAAAAACATGGGCACTGGACAACATGCTGCTGAATGACTTTTGGGTCAACACAAATGAAGACAGAAATAAAAAGATTCTTAGAAACAAATGAACAAAAAGACACACTGTATCAAAATCTCTGCCATGCATGAAAGCAGTGATGAGAGAGAATTTCATATCACTGCACACTTGTATCAGGAAAATAGAGGGATCACAAGTAAACAGCCTAATGTCACACCTACAGGAACTGGAAAGGCAAGAACAATTAAGTCCTAATTTCAGCAGAAAAATCCATATTACTAGGATAAAGTCACAAGTGCAGGATATAGAAGACAAAAATATCATGGAAAGGACCAACAAGAGAAAAATCTGGTTCTTCAAAAGGTTAAGTAATATCGGCAGACTCCTGGCCAGATTGGCTAAAAAAGAAGAGAAAGTAAGTTCAAATGAACACAATTAGACATGAAAAAGGCAATGTTACAACTGACCCTGAGAAATTCAGAGACTATCAGAGGTTACTATGAACATCTGTATGCAAATAAACTAGAAAACTTAGAGGAAATGGAGGTTTTCCTGGCATCATACAACCTTCCCAAGGTTGAAACAAGAAGAAGGTGAAACCCTAAACAGGCCAATAAAAATCCAGGAAACCAACTCAGTTATAAGAAACCTCCCACCAAAAAAACCCGCCCTGAACCAAATGGTTTCTCAGCTGAATTCTACAAGACATACAAGAAAAAGCTGATACCAATCCTACTGAAAGTATTACGGGCAGTCAAGAAGGAAGGAATTCTCCCTAGACCATTTTATGAAGCCAGCCATCCTGATACCCAAAACTGGCAAAGACCCAACAAGGAAAGAGAATTACAGGCCAATTTCCCTGATCAACATAGACACAAAAATTCGTAACAAGATTCTAGCAAATTGTATCCAACATCATATTTCAAGGATCATCCACCACAACCAGGTGGGCTTCATTTCCAGGATGCAGAGGTGGTTCAACATCCACAAGACTAGAAATGTAATTCAGCATATTAACAGGTGTAACGCCAAGACCACATGATTACCTCATTAGACGCAGAAAAAGCATTCACTGAAATCCAGCATCACTTCTTGATAAAAACCTTCAAACACCTAGGCATGGAAGGAACATTCCTCCAAACAATAAGAGCCATATATGACAAACCTGCAGCCAGCATTTTGTTTAATGGGCAGAAGCTGGAAGCATTCCCCCTAAGAATGGGAACAAGAAAAGGATGTCCACTCTCAGCCCTCTTATTCAAAATAGAACTAGAAGTTCTAGCCAGAGCAATCGGAGGAAATCAAGGGTATCCAAACAGGAAAAGAAGAAGTTGTCCTCTTTGTGGACAATATGATTCCATACCTAGCAAAAGAGAGTCAATCAAAAACCTCCCCACACTGATAAATGACTTTGATAATAAATTTACAAAAGATGGTTGCATTCCTATATACCAACAATGAGCAGGCTGAGAACTAAATTTTAAAAATCCAATTCACAAGAGCTACAAAAAAAGAAATACCTTGGCATCCACCTAACCAGAGAAGTGAAAGATCTTTACAATGAGAACTACAAAGTGTTGCTCAAAGAAATCAAGGATGATACAAATATGGAAAAACATCCCATACTCATGGATTAGAGGAATCAGTATTGTCAAGATGTTCATCCTACCCAAGCCAATCTACAGATTCAATGCAACACCTATCAAATTGCCAACATGATTTTTCACAGACCTAGAAACACAGAAATTCATATAGAAATAAAGAGCATGAATAGTCAAAGTGATCCTCAGCAAAAGGAACAAAGCTGGAGGTATCACACTTCTAGACTTTAAACTATATTACATGTCTACAGTAACCTGGTACAGGTACTGGTACAGGAATAGGTACATAGACCAATGAAACAGGACAGAGATGCCAGAAGTAAAAACATTATCCCTCAACCAACTCATCTTTGACAAAGCCATCAATAACAAACATTGGGGAAAGCAAGTGGTGCTGGGAAAACTGGCTAGCCACATGTGAAAGAATGAATGGACCCTATTACCATACACAAAAAGTCAATTCAAAATGGATCGAAGACGTAAATGTAAAACCTCAAACTATAAAAGTCTTTGAAAAAAACATAGGGAACACCCTTCTGGATACTGGAGTAAGCAATGAAATCATGACCAAGTCCTCAAAAGCAAGTACAACAAAGGCTAAGATTGACAGGTGAGACTTTATCAAACTTAAAAGCTTTTGCACAGCAAAAGAAACCATCAAGTAAGTAACAAAACAACCCATGGAATTGGAACAATATTTGCAAGCTATGCATCTGACAAAGGCCTAGCATCCAGGAACTTCAAGGAACTCAAATGAACGGAAAAGAAAAAAGCAACCCCATTAAAAAATGGGCAAAGGACATGAATGGATATTTTTCAAAGGAAGATATACAAGCAGCCAACAAACATATGAAAAAATGCTCAGCATCACTAATCATCAGACAAATGTAAATCAAAACTACAGTGAAATACCACCTAACACCAGTAAGGATGGCTATCATTAACAAGTCATAAAACAACAGGTGCTGGTGTGGCTGTGAAGAAAAGGAAACACTTCTACACTGTTGGTGGGAATGTAAGCTAGTTCAAAATCTATGGAAAGTAGTGTGGTGATTTCTAAAAGAACTATAAATTAAGTTTCCATATGATCCAGCAATCCCTGTCCTGAGAATATACCCAGAGGAACATAAATCACTCTACCAAAAAGACACCTGCACACACATTTTTACTGCTGCACTATTCACAATAGCAAAAACATGGAACCAACCTAGATGCTCATCAAAAGTGGATTTGATAAAGAAAATGTGGCATATATATACTATGGAATACTATCCAGCCATAAATAACAAAATCATGCCCTTTGCAGCAATATGGATACAGTTGGAGACCATCATACTAAGTAAACTATCATAGAAACGCAGATGGAATACCACATGTTCTCACTCATAAGTGGGTCCTGTACACTAGTCACAGAAGCACATGAGTGGGACTGGCAGACACGGGTCATTGCTAAGGGAGGAAGGTAAGGAGGAGGGAGGGGAGCATGTAGAAACACAAAGTGTATCTGGTCCACTACCAAGTGGAGAGAGGGCCAGCTAGAAGCCCAAACTGCATGCAGCCTACTTGTGTAGCAAACCCTCACTTGTACCCTACAACTGTAAAATAAATAAAATAAAAATTCCTTGAAATGTATGGCAACAATGACACAAGATATCAAAACTTCTGGAAAAATACTGAAATATCACATATTTGACAACTTAATGTCACACCACACGGGACTAGAAAAACAAGAACAAATCAAACCCAAAGCTAGCATAAGAAAATAAATAATGAAGATCAGAGCAAAATTAAATAAAATGGAAACAAACCAAAACAAAAAAACAAAAAACCCCAAAGAATCAATGAAACAAAAAAATGATTCTCTGAAAAGATACAATTAATAGACCATTACCTACATTAATTACAAAATGAAGAGCGAAGATTCAAATTAGCCCAATCAGAAATGAAAATGGAGATATTACACCTGATAGCATGAAAACATTGGAGAACAGAAACAAAAGATCATCCAAAATGAGTATGAATACCTTTTATGCAAATAATCTAGACAATCTAGAGAATATGGACACATTCTTAGAAACATACAACCCCCAACCTTGAATCAGAAAGAAATAGAAAGTCTGAACAAACTGATAATAAGAAGTGAGATTAAAACAGTAATTAAAACTCTTCCAAAAAAAAAAAAAAAAAAAAAGTCCAGGACCTGATAGACTCACAGGCAAATTCTACCAGACTTTCAAAAAACAACTGGTACCAATCCTACTAAAACTATTCCAGTAGATTGAAAAGAAATAAATTCTCCCTTATTCATTCCATGAAGCCAGAATCATGCCAGGAAAAGACAAAATGAAAAAATAAAACTATAAACCAATATCCCTAATGTACACAGACATAAAAATTCTCAACAAAATACTAGCAAACTGAATTTAACAGGACATACAAAAAAAATACTCCACCATGACCAAGTTTTATCCCAGAGATGCAAGGATGGTATAACATATACAAGTCAATAAACATAAACAATTAAAAACAAAAATATGATCATTTCAATAGCCACAGAAAATAGCATTTGATAAAATCCCTACATGATAAAAACCCTTAGCAAAATAGGCATAGAAGGAACATTCCTCAAAATAAGAAAAGCCATATACAGCAAAGCCACAATCAGTGTCATCCTGAATGGGAAAATGTTGAATGCATTCCCCCTCAGAACTGAAACAAGGCAAGGATGCTCACTTTCATCACTCTTATTCAACATAGTACTGGAAGTCTTGGAGCAATCAGGCAAGAGGAAGAAAGAAAGCATATCCCATTGGAAAAAAAAAAGAAATCAAACTATCTCTGTATGCCAATGATATGATCTTATACCTAGAAAATCATAAAGATTCCTCCAAAAGACTCTTGGACTTGATAAATTAATTTGGTAAAGTTTCAGGATACAAAATTAACACACACAAACCAGTAGCACTGCTATACACCAATAACAACCAAGCTGAGTATCAAATCAAGAACTCAGTTCCATTTGCAAAAACAGCCAAAAAGCTAAAATACCTAGGAACGTATTTAACCAAGGAGGTGAAAGATCTCTATAAGAACTACAAAACTGATGACAGAAATTATAGAGGACACAGCCAAATGGAAAAACATCTCATGCTCATGGATTGAAAGAATCAACATTATTAAAATGACAATATTACCCAAAGTATAATGTAATCCCTATCAAACTACCAACATCATTCTTCACAGAATTAGGAAAGTCAATCCTAAAATTCATATGGAACCAAAAAAGAACCAGAATAGCCAAAGCAATCCTAAGCAAAAAGAACAAAGCTAGAGGTGTCACATGACCTGACTTCAAATTATATACTACAAGACTATAGTAACCAAAACAGTATGGTACTGGTACAACAGCAGACATGGACCAATGGAACAGAATAAAGAATCCAGAAATAAACCCAAATACCTACAACCAACTGATCTTCAACAAAACAGACAAAAATATACACTGGGGAAAAACACCTTATTCAACAAATGGTGCTGGAAAAACTGAACAGCTACATGCAGAAAAGTGAAATTCGACCTCTATCTCTCACCATACATAAAAATTAACTAAAGGTTGATTAAAGACTTAAATTTTAGACCCAAAGCCATAAAAATTCTAGAAGAAAATCTAGGAAAAACTATTCGGGACATTGGACTAGGCAAAGAATTTATGGCTAAAACCCCCAAAGCAGATGCAACAAAAATAAATGAGACTTAATTAAACTAAATAGCTTCTACACAGCAAAAGAAATAATCAACAGAGTAAATAGGAAATCTACAGAATGGAAGAATATATTCACAAACTATACATCTGGAAAAGGACTAATATCCAGAATTTACAAAGAACTCAAACAAATTAGCAAGCCAAAAGCAAATAACTCCATTAAAAATTGGGCAAATGTCATGAATAGACATCTTTCAAAAGAAAATATATAAATGGTCAACAGACATATGAAAAAATGCTCAACATCACTAATTATCAGGGAAATGCAAATTAAAACCACAGTGAGATACCATCTTAAAATAGTCAGAATGGTCATTATCAAAAAATCAAAAAACAATAGACGCTGGCATGGATGTAGTGAAAAGGTAACACTTACACACTGTTGGTGGGAGTGCAAATCAGTACCATCTCTGTGGAAATCAGTATGGAGATTTGTCAAAGAACTAAAAGAAGATCCACCATTCGATTCTGCAACCCCAGTACTAGGTATCTATCCCAGGAAACAAAAGCCATTATACAAAAAAGATACCCGCTCAGATGTTTGTCACAGCACAATTCACAATTACAAAGATGTGCAATCAACCTAAATGCCCATCAACTGATCAGTGGATAATAAAAATGTGATGTGCCGGGCTTGGTGGCTCAGCTTGTAATCCCGCGCCTTTGGGAGGCTGAGGTGAGTGGATTGCCCGAGCCCGCGGGTTCGAGTCCCGCCTGGGCAAGCGAGACCTCCATCTCTACAATAAATCAAAAAATTAGCCGGGCGTGGTAGCGCGCGCCTGTAGTTCCAGCTACTTGGAAGGCTGAGGCGGAAGGATCGCCGGAGGCCAGCAGGTTGAGGCTGTGGTGGCCGGGAGCGGCCACTACACTCCAGTCTGGACAACAGAGTGAGACTCCAACTCACAAAAAAAAAAAAAAAAAAAAAATGTGATGTATATACACATACACACACATATACGCACACATAAAAAGAATGAAATAGCGTCATGTGCAGCAACTTGGATAGAATTGGAGAACATCATCCCAAGTAAACTAACAATGGAAAAGAAAACCAACACTGCATGTTCTCACTGACAAGTGGGAGCTAATCTAAGGATCTTCAAAGCACACACTAGAGACTCATAAGGGGGAGGGTGAAAAGGGGGTGGGGGATGAAATATCACCTATCGGGTACAATAAGCACAGGTGGGGGTGGTGAGTACACTTACGGCCCAGACTTCCTTGCTACTATACAATACATCCATGTAACCAAAAACTATTTGTATCCTCTAAAGTTATTGAAATAAAAATATATGTTTATTTATCTTTTTCTTCTCTCGTGCTTTTATCATGAAGATAAGATGTATAAACTTTATATAATAATATTTTAAGCATTATTAACCTACATTGTCATATTTAAGTTACAGGATAGCAAAAAGAGTAAACATTACCTAAGAACTTTACATCCTCTTCTGGGGAAGGGCAGTCCGTTTTTTGTTGTATACAGGATACTTATATTGTATTAGGTGGAAGTATTGTCATTATTTGGAGAAGTGAGTATGGCTTCAGGAGATGTGCATGAGTGCCAAGTTGATAAGGGGTGGGCTACAACTGTTAGTTTTATGTGTTAATTTGGTTAGGCCACAGTACCCAAACATTTGGTCCAACAGCAGTATAGATATACCTGTGAAGGTATTTTTCAGATGAGATTAACAGTTAAATCAGGAATAAAGCAGATTTGAATAAAGCAGATTATCCTCCATAATGTGAATGGGCCCTATTTAATCAGTTGAAGGCCTTAAAACAAAAAGCGTAGCATTGAAGTGAAGAGGGTATTTTACCTTCTTTGAGCTGTAACATCAACTATTTCTTGGGTCTCCGGCCTATCTGTCTGCCCTCCAGATTTCAGTCTTGCCCGTCTCCACAATCATTGAGCCAATTCCTCTCTCTCTATGTATTCACGCATGCACGTGCACACACACACAGGTTTAGTTCTATTTCCCTAAAGAACTCTAACATAAATGCATAGAGTAAAATAACTATCTCAGCTAAAAATGATATTTATGTTAGTATCCTACTTTTACTTTAAAACTTCCATGTCTAAACTTTTAATAAAACAAAGAGTATACTTTTCTTAATTAGTCTTAAAATCCCTTGAAGAACATCTTTGGGGATATTTACATAAGCATTTAGAAAACAATAAGATGATCACTCAATATTACAAGTCATTAAAACATACATAGGGAGTTCATTTATTGGAATGCTCTAAGTTATTCTATTGTAATTTTGGCTAGGCAATAAAGCAATTTTTAAAGGAAACAAAATAGAACAAAACAACAAGGGCAACAATAACAAAGCCCCCACAAACTCAAGACCCAAATTACATTCATGATTTCTGGCTGAGTTAAAACTGAATTAATACTTAATGGCAGAAGGAGAAGGAGCTAAAAAGGCAACTAGATGCTCAAAAGTAGTTTTCTGAGTCAAATATACAACTCTGTCAAATGGTTTTTGAAAGCTTATAAGCTAACCTAGAAACGCCAAAACACTGAAACAGTGGAGGCAATCCTAAAACTAGGCATGAAAAAAGGATTCCTTACCACAGCTACTGTCTAAAAATCCTTTAGAATGTCCTTAGACTCTTACACTCTATCTCAAAGAGAACCTTTCTCTTTGAAGAAATACAACCAGTATATTCTAAAACTGCTTTCTTTAGCTGTACCCTTAGAAACAGAGGAAAATCTTCTCTTTCAGCTTAGACCTGAAAATTCAACCATCTTATTTTATTGAGCATACTGAAGCTAGACTATGTTTGTGACTTGCCAGTCCTGGAGTCTTATAGCTAGGTAGTGGTTTACCCACTCTACTGTGTCTTTTTTGTAATGGGACCTTGAGCCCTCCCTGGGCTATTTTGGTTTGTGGATAGCTATCCATATTTGCTTTTTTGTGGGGAGATGAAGCCTGGCGTCTCCTACTCTGCTGTCTTGGTGACTTCACTCCCTACTGTGTCTTCTCTGGTTTAAATTTGTGTGTACTAGTTCCCATGCCAGAAAGGAAGAGAACTATACCATGTCAGTGTAGTTATGAAGTATCTGGCATAGTGCCTAACACAGTGTGGCTGACACTTGAGCTGATACATACCAGTTTCCTAAGTCTAGTGACAACAGTGACCTTTCTTCATCTCATTCCTGATGAGTCTTCTCAGCCTTGACATTATCGCCCTGCTCTGAAGGACAATAAAACAGGGGCAGCAAATATATTTTACAAATAAATAAAGGCTGCTTAGTGAGATTACATGGTCAGATTCCTTACCTAATTCTGAAAATTATTCACTAAGCGAATAATGTCTTTCTCTTATCATGTTAAATGTGTTTAAGAGTGTTTTTCAAAGCAAATGATAGAGTTTTATTTTGAAAGCTTACGCTGAGATTTTTTTTCCTGAAAAAAACAACGGTACAGATTTACCTACACCCCTACAAAAACAGTTTGCAAAGAATGTCAACCATTTGGTGCAGCACCTTTACTATTTCTTACCAGGTCCCGTTGATCCTCCTGTACCAAATCCATTTTGTGTACCAAGCAAAAGATTTTGGCATCTGGAGAGTTCTGCAGAATGGCTTCCAGGCATGATTGATAATAGTGCATGTCCTTTTCCAGTTCGCGACTCTCCACATCAAAGACATAAATCAGAACCTCCACGTTTCGGAAGATATTGTCCCGCTGGCTAGTGAAATAATTTTCCATAAAGGTGTCTTGCCTGGTAGAAAAAAAAAAATCTAGATAGTAAGTCAGTCCTCCGTCAACTACTGTTTATGATCTATTTTTGTTGGCTTGATCAATATAAAAGATAATCTTAAGGCTTCAATTTGAAGGATAAATAATAGCAAATAGGTCTGGCTTTGCTTTCTTACCTCTTAAGTCACAACTTGTACCACCCTTTGCCCCCTCCCTATGT
This sequence comes from Tarsius wallacei, assembly GCA_963574415.1. Taxonomy (NCBI): domain Eukaryota; kingdom Metazoa; phylum Chordata; class Mammalia; order Primates; family Tarsiidae; genus Tarsius; species Tarsius wallacei. The sequence continues at coordinate 9,602 of CAUYQG010292263.1, forward strand.
TTTAAACATACTGACCGTCTCTCAGTTCCTCAGGGTTTAGCCACCATGTGACCTTACACATACTATTCATCCTGTCTCAGATGCTAGCCCACTATCTCTTTATCTAATTAACTCCTGTTTGTCCCTTAAGATTTCAGTTCAATTCATACTTCTTCACAGAAACCGTCCATGACCTCCCTGACCTGGGTCAATCGATTCACTATAGGCTCTTATACCAATACAGTCCTTTAGTTTCTAACACATACCACAAATGTGATATTATACTTGTTTGTCTGAGTTTTTCATTAATAGTATTCACTTTCCTAGACAGCAAATTCCAAGAAGCCAAGAATCATGTGTTATTATTCTCCATTGTTTCCCAGCTTATAACAGTGTTAAGTGCTAAATAAACATTTGCTGAATGAATAATTCAGCAGTTAAATATTCTAAACTACATGAAAATGACTGCAATGATAACTTTTTAGCAAAATATTGCTCTATGCTCCTGTGCCGCTCTCCAAGAAGTTGTCAACTACCAGCTGGTCAACAGAAAATAGTAGCATTGTGTGGTGGGGGAAAAAAATCATGAACCTAGGTTCTACTCCTGCACTCTGCTATTAATTAGCTGTGTGGTGTTGGGAGAATCATAATCTCCCTGAACTTCAGCTGCCTTACCTGTAAAACTGAAGATCATATCTTAGTGCCTAACAGCCACTCTTAACACAGATTAGAAAATTAGAAGAAGTGGCCAGCCGCAGTGGCTCACGCCTGTAATCCCAGTACTTTGGGAGATCGAGGCAAGAGGATTGCCTGAGTCCAAGGGTTCAAAACCAGCCTGGGCAACTTGCTGAGACCTCATCTCAACAATAAACCAAAAAACTAGCCAGGCGTGGTAGCACATGCCTATAGTTCCAGCTACTTGGAAGGCTGAGGTGGAAGGATCTCCTAAGCCCAGCAGGTCGAGACTGTGGTGGCCATAAGTGTGCCACTGCACTCCAGCCAGGTGACAGAGTGAGACAGGAAGGAAGGAAGGAAGGAAGGAAGGAAGAAAGGAAGGAAGGAGGGAGGGAAGGAGGGAGGGAGGGAGGGAGGGAGGGAGGGAGGGAGGGAGGGAGGGAGGGAGGAAGGAAGCAGTGATAATGAGGAAGGATTTTTACGGAGAATGGTGCCAGAGTGTTAAGTGATTCATCTGCTATCAGGAATAGTCATTTTCTTATACACTATTTGACTACTGCATTATTCTTTCAACAAATATTCATAAAGCGTCTACTCTATGGCTGACTCTATGCTAGGAAACACTGAGCTAACGATAATATCTATTAATTTTATGAGGTACTTTTCTGTGCATTTTTAAAATATATTATCTTACTTAATATCAAAACAGCCCTATTAACTGGTACTATTGCTATTCCTATGTATAGATGAAGAAGCTGGCTCAGAGTTTAAATGATCTGTCTAAGATAAACACAGCTAAGAGAGCTATGATACAAATCTCAGTCTAACTCCAGAGCCTAGGCTCCCAACAACTGTGCACTACACACTGCTGCTTCAGCACAGATGTACAAATGGCAAATAAGGTAGGGAGCAACATCAGCATACAATCACAGTATGTGTGCATTCGTGAAGAGCTACCTCCTACTCTTCTAAAAGTAGGAAACCTAGCTAAAGATTAGGTACTCAGTGTCTGATTTACAGTGCTGAGGCTTCCTGGAGAAAATTATTGAAGTAACTAAGAACAAAGCAAGATGGTGTGACAGTAAAGAGCTCAGCACTGGTGTCAGGCTGCCTGAGACAGAAACTTAATTTATTCTACTGCAAAAGAGGGCATAATCCATTCCATACTACAAATACCTACATGGACCGGGCTTGGTGGCTCAGCTTGTAATCCCAGCACTTTGGGAGGCCAAGGCGAGTGGATTGCCTGAGCCCGCAGGTTCAAGACCAGCCCGGGCAACTTGGCGAGACATCGTCTCTACAATAATAAAAAGTTAGCTGGGTGTGGTAGCGCGTACCTGTAGTTCCGGCTACTTGGAAGGCTGAGGCAAAAGGACTGCCGGAGCCCAACAGGTCGATGTTGGGGTGGCCATGAGTGTACCACTGCACACCAGCCTGGGTGACAGAGTTAGACTCCAACTCAAAAAAACAAAAACAAAAAACACAAATACCTACATGGAGCTTGTGTTAGTGCTACTTAAACATGTCACATACAGAGGGCATTTTCACAGTGATGTACAAGTCAGAGATCTTTATTTAGTCAAGTGCCAATTTTAAAGTAATTTCGATCCAATGTATCTACTACAGATGACAGTAACTTTAGGTGTATTCACCGTGTTGATAATACTAGACACCATGATTACTGCCATCAGCTTCACAAACACGTAAGTAGATGATACTTACCCACCACAATCCCACAGGTTCAATACCAGGTTTCCCAGAAATCGAACATGAGAATGTTCTACATCAACTGGAAGATAAATATGACAAATCTAGTAATTGCAGCATACGAGGTGAAATTCAAAATAAGCAAAGCACTAACCCGTGAAATTTAGAAGGACCAAAGTGGAGTGAAATGCTCAAAGCCACAACAAGAAGGTGATTTTAGCTTAGTTCTGTGGTTTAGTGGCAACTACCCTGAGCTATAAAACTGGCTCTCATGTAAGGCATATTAATTTTTAGTAGTTTAGTACTTAGAGCAGAAACAACCTCCAATTATAATACTAATGTTAAAATTTCAACATGTAAGACAGAGACATAACATTTCATAGATCTTCCCTGTCCCATCTGCCCCAACCAACTTCTCCCACATTCACACACAAAAAAACAATAACAACCAAACACAAAAGAAACATAAAACATAAACAAACTAACTCCTGTGACTGATTTCCTTCTCATTTAATGTCCCATTTTTGACTCCTCTGTCCACATTCAATTCATCGCTAGTCCTCTGTAATCTCTCCCAACTCTATTCTTTATTTTACAAACCCCTACTAACATTAAGGAAGGCCTCTGTCATCTCATGCCTACACTACTATAGTAGCTCCGTAACTGATCTCCCCACAAGAAAGCCTTATCCACTTTTACTTCATCCTATAAGCTACTGCCAGGTTCATCTTCTTAACACTACTTTGAACATGTCACTCCCCATTCGTACACTTTCAATGGCTCCTCCATGCCTATGGGGGGGGGGCATTCAAGGTCCTTCACAATTTGGCTTTCAATTTACTTATATATTCACCAATGAATCACATTAATAAAGCCTTTCGCTCCAGCCCAATTTGGTTTATTCACAGTCCTCCCAAACCCCACTACCTCCCCAACCCCCAATATAATTTTTACATCAGGGGTCGCAAACTTGCTAATAGGGACCAGGCCAGTAAATGTACACAAGCAAAGTTGGCCACATATGAAGGATAAACATCCACCCAATGGGATGGTGGAGTAGGCAGTAGTTGTTACTCAGCTCTTGCTCATTTGCCAGGTAGGAATGTGGGCTCTGGGTTACCAGATCTTTAAATTTTTCAATAATAGTGGGAAATCAGATTTTTATGAAAACTTTTACACATTGATAACTAATTCCAATTTTTCTAAAACACTGCACAGGCCAAACAAATTACATCTACAGGCCTTATCCAGTATACAGGCTGCCCGTTTGCGGCCTCTGCCTTACACTTCCCTCCCTACTATACTTCACCTACTCTGTTCATCTGACTGGAAAGCCCTCCCCATCTTTGTTTTAAAGATATATTCACCTTTTAACACCCAGCCTAAATCCCACCTCTTCTAAAAGCCCTGCCTGGCTACTCCCACTTACCGTCATCTCTCCCTCCGAATTTATTCAAACATTTATTAAGCATCTACTCTCTGCCAGGCACTAAAATTCCCAAGGATAAATAATGAAAGTTTTTATCCTGAAAATTTCTCAAAGTCTAGCAATTATTATCTATACAATTTATGTGATAGTCAATCACACAGTGGCATTTCTTCTATGACTACCTCAAAACTGTTGCTTAAATTGACTGCTACCTAACTTTTGTGCAGTTTTATCTTCTTATAAACTAGATCATAAGTAGCAAAGAAAAAGCATGGGCTTTCGGGTCAGACAAATCTTAATTCAAATATTCAGCTCCACCTCTCTGTGTGACCTTGGGCAAGTCACTTATGTTCTGAATTATTAGTTTCCTCTTCTATTAAAAAAGAAGGGGGGTCATAGTATTGACCTCACAGGATTACTGTGAGGATTCAATGAGTTATCATACATAAAGTGCCTGGCACGTAGTAGGTGCTCAAACTACTTCCCTTCTCCCCTTTACTTCCCCCTCCTTGGAAAAGGAATCATATCTTACATGTCTTTGTATTTCCAACAGAGTCTACGAGAGAGTAGGTGCTCAAACTGCTATTAATTTGAAGACTATGTATACGGTCTAGTACTAAAAAAAAAATGGAAAGAAGTGCTACTGAGAAAGGGAAAGACAATAACAAAAGAAGTGACAGGATTCAGTGACTGTTTAGATATGGGGCACATGGGACAGAAATCTGGTTTCTACTCCCACATCAGAGAAGTTCTCATCAAGCAACCAATGGCCCCATTACCAAATCCAGTGGACGTTTCAGTCCTTGTCCTACTTTCTGCAGCATGACACTGTTGACTACTGTCTTCTTCTCAAAAAATTCTCTTCTCTTGGTCTCTGATATCATACCTATGACCTCTCTGGCAGATCCTCCCTTACAGGCTCCTATTCTTCTTTCTGTCCCTTAAATGTTGGGAGTTCTTCAGGACTCCATCCTTGGCCACCTTCCCTAAGGCAAGCTAATCTATTTATACTATTTTACTTACCATTTAGATACTGATAACTCTTAAATAGGTATCTCTAAGACAGAGTTTTTTCCTACCTTTTCTGACTCATATATTGTTCATCTCCATTTGAATAAACCACAAGTATCCCAAACTCAATGTATCCAAAGATAACTCATCATCTCCCTTTTCTTCCCACAAAATCTATTCCTCTTTCAGTCTTCTCTACCTCAGCAAATTTAATCAGTAGACCAAATAAAAACCTTAGCTTTGTCCTTTATTCCACTCTTTCTTCACTATTCTCCCCTAAATTTACCAGCATGTCCTGTTACTCTACCTCTTAAATATAACCCAAATCCATTTGCTTCTCACTATATCCACCACCATCACCCTAAACCAAATTAAGCCCCCTTCATCTCTTACCTAGTCTACTAAAACAGTGTCCTAATTGGTCAACCTGTTTTTCACCTTGCCTCCCTCCAATCTATCTATTCCCGATATTACAGATATAGTGATCTCTCCAAAATGCAGATTTTTATTCCATTCTTCTTTAAAAAGAAAAATAGTGTCTCTCTGTATATGTACGATTGCATATACCCAGAAAAGAAAGGGCTAGAAACTACTAATGGTGGTTGCCCCTACAAAATAGACTATGGGGAGGGAATATATTTTCTACACATCTGTAACATTTAAATTTTTCACAAGTATTACTTTTCTAATTAAAAATGAAATTAGAAATAATAAAACATAAATCTGACCATGGCACTTTTCTGTTTGAAACTCTGTACCCTCAGTTCAAACTACCTAACTTGGCTTATAAGACATTTTATGATCTAATCCCCCACTTCCTACTTCCTTCTTTAGTCTCAAGCCCCCCATATATGGCCCTCTGGCTCTCCTAGCCTCCCCACCCTGTTGTCAAAAAGAGCAACTAAAAAGAACCAAGAACAGAGCTTTGGGGAATCATATACACTTATGGGGCAGAAAGAAGAAAATACTATGATAAAGATTTTTTTGTAAAAGGGGAAAGGGATGGTTATAAAGATAAAGGAAGAAAACCAGGGTAATAGAGTATTAAATAAAAGCCAAGGGAACAGAGAATTTTGAGAAGGTAGGAAATCATGGAGCCGTCAACAGTGTTTGAGACTAAAACACTTCATAACCATATTTTTATTGGCAAGTTTACTATTCCAACAAACACATTTTAACAGTCCCCTAATAAATTAATTATACCACCATCCTGAACTCTTACTTCAAATTTCAAAACATAGTAAGTTCTAAGTTTAACACAATGAAACTGTACTATTTTCAGAAATGATAAACTAGAAAAACACTGAAACATTCAAGTCAATGTATAATTTTAAAAGTGCTCTTTCACTACTTTTAAAGGAAATCAGCACTACATAAAAAGGAATATCAAGGAAAAAGCAATGCACTACATGTACCATGAACTAGTCTTAAGTTTAGCAATAGAATTCACATTTCTTTAGCAATGATAAACTAGCTAATGATGATATGCTAAAACTTAAGACCAACATATTTTTAAGTATACTTTTACTACCAGTAAGGAGATTCAGTAATTACTAAAAAAGTATTATTAATAAAGGTCCCACTTGAGATATCCTTAAGGGCAAGAGTCCTGTCCTATTGACAGTCCCTGTCACACAGGAAGCTCTAGAAAAGTACTTGCTGAATAAAGGTCTGCTTTAAAGTTCATAAGGTTCATATAATTTGCAACTTTCTGTTCATCATAATACTGCTGGATTGTGTCAAAACTATGTTAAGCAGTTTTAATAGTTCTGAAATGTTGGTTGCAAAACTAATCTCTGGACTCGATAATAAATCAACTCTGCTGATCAGCTAAAACAGAAACATCAACTTGACTAAAACAAAGGTGCTTCAACAAAGTATTCAGAATTTGAAACACAAAGTTTGCCAGGAATTTTTAGAGTAGGGTAAGTTAGATAGGCGATGGCATAATGAATGCAAGAACATTGACTGACATTCCAGCTCTAATGCTCACTGCCTGAGTTAAATTAACTTCTAAGTCATACTTTCTTCTTTATTTATCTATTAAAATAAAGTTAATATGAGGACTAAAATAAATAAAACAGCATACAAAAGCCTGGCAACTAACTGTTGTTCCATACAGATTAGCTTCCTCTAATCTACTGAAACTATTAGGCCCAGATATTTAATTTGGAAGAAAAAAAAATTTTAATCTATCAAATCAAGACAGAAAGAAGTTTGGACAGGTAGATTTTCCAGAGGCCAGAGCCACAGATGTCAACTCCAGAGGCATGACAGGCCAGAGGACACTGTCCTGACCAAAATATTTGACCAATGATTTAGATGAAAACTAGATGAGATACTCATCAAATGTGCAAACTGCACGGAGCAGGAAAGACAACTAAGATATCAGATGAGAGAATAAGTAGCTAAAATGAAAACAGGATCCGGTCCCTTTTTTAATATATAAGGAAACTGAGTCCCAGAGAGATAGTGACTTGTCCTGGATTTCATAGTTAATAAACAAAGGATATGAGACTATATTATGGACTAAAATAAACAAAATTAAATGATTTAATAGAAATAAGCATTTATTCTTAGGTTCAAAATATTAACTGCACAAGAACCAGAAGGATATGTGTTTTAATAACAACATATTTGAAAAGGAATTGGGGTTTTGTTTTTTTTTGTAAGACTCAGTATAATGAGGGTCACTTCATAAAAAGGAAGGTAGGAGTTATACTGTGCTAACAGCAATGTAATGTCCAGAATAAGGGATGTGATAGGCCCACTCTGCCCTGATCACACCACATCTGCATTCAAGTCTCAGCACTTTGTAAGAAAAACGTAGACAAGTTTGAACAAGTTCTTAAAATGCTTCAAAATTATGTCAAGTGAAGAATATATGGAAGAACTGGGAATGTTTAACTTAAAGAAGACAAGATTTGGGAGGCAAGGGATGGCTACAATACACTGAGACATTTACCATCCTCAGGTACTTGCAAAGGCTTAAGAGAACAGAAAGAGAACCAGCTAACAGAAAAAAAGGAAATAGATTCCAGTCTCTATCTAAGAAATAGCTCTCTAATCATCAAGGCTGCCCCAATTATAAGAGCTTACACTACACTTTAAGCACCACGAAAAGAGAAATGAGATTTCCTTTTCCTTTGTATCCTAGGGTCTGAAATATTATGTGTTTCAAAAATGTTTGCTATTCTTGAAACCAGAGTTTCAAGAACCTTATAGAGTGTCTTATCCCTAAAAATGTTAAAGATGCTAGAAACCCAGATCAGGAATCTTTGAAGGCCAGGTAGGGCAATGCTTTCCTCACCTAGAAATCAAGGACCAAGGCAGAATCCAGAAATGCTTGGATGCTGCAGAATGAATGGTATTCACACAGAGACAGAAGGGCTCTCCCAGGATCTTAGATTCACTGTCCGGGCAGTTACAGCAGCCTGACTAGTCTATACTAACACTCAAACCATAAAAGGCAGTATCACATTTCCTAAGTCAAAGCTGAAACTCCAATGAGAATATCTATGTGCAACCAGGAAGAGAAGTAACAGAGACAGATGAGGTTAACCTCCTTCCTCCCCATTCCCGCAGTTTACCTTTTAATAGACAGGGACTAACTATTGTTTTAAAAGAATCTTAGGAGATTTTATTGTTATGCTTGTTAATACCTGTGAATTTCCCTTTGTATAATAACAGTTAAAAACACTCTCCCTCCCAAACGAACAAACAAAAGGATCTCTATGCTTGTTTAAGAAATAGCAGAATAAGCAAAAAAGTTGGACAAGGGCATTCCACTTAGTAAGCAACCTAGAAAGGAAAGAACCTCCCCAAGAGAGCAAGCGGTAGTAACTGAAATTAGCCCACAACTCTGTGGAAGAATGCAAAAAGGGGAAACATGCTCCATAAAAAATTTCACAACCCCTGTATCCCCAAGCTACTGCAACCAAGTGTGTTATGCAGATTATTAATAGTTAAGATCACCTGACTTTACAATAAGATAAAACATCTTACTTGTTGCACCAAGGCGACGTGTGTCTCTGGCAATATAATTTGCAAAGATAATAGACCTCATGCTGGTCTTACCAGACCCACTTTTACCCATCAACAGTACCTAAAAACAAAGTGAGAAAAAAGAAAGGAAAAAAGTTAGCAACCTAGAGCAAATCAAGTCTCAAGAGATCTATTCTCCTGCATTTGATGTTCTACTAAAGTGACTGTAAGAACAACCTGGTGTGGATACCTTTAACTAACCAAGCTCTTCCCCAATAATGGTGAAGCCATAGATACTTAGAGTTCCAGGGGTCAGGCACTTACCTGTCACAAGTCACACATCCTCTTGGTGATACAAATGCAGTAAATTTATGTTATTAATATGTACTATTAATATGTTCAGAACTAGGTTAGAAAAAGAACATCTTGAGAAGAAACTAAACCCTGTTTTCTCGTAATTCAATGTTTTACGTGCTGAACCGCCTAGCAGAAGATTGCAATACAACTGGAAGTTCTTCCTCCTTCTGCTCAAGGTCAATCCCTTCACCTCTGGCCTTGATCTCATCCCCTCCACTTACCTCCATGATTTTACCCCATTACTCTGTCTCTCCTCCCATGATCTAGAGGAACAAATCCTTATACTATATATAAGACACTCCTTGATCTAGCCTATCTACCTCTCTGCCCTCATCTACTGTCCCTCTTGGCCTGGAACTTTTAGCTTCTAGCCACACTGAACTAACTGCTGGAAGTCCCTTTGATTACTCCCAGCCCTCTGGGAGGTCCTGCCTCTAATGCCTTTGTTTCATGCTGTATTATCTGTCAGTAACTTTCCATTCCCTTTTCTTCCTTCGGCCAAGTTCCACTTATCCTTCAAGACTTGGTTCAATAATCTACTTCTCAAGAAGCTTCTCTGACCCCAATGCTCTAGGCTGACTTAAGTGTCTTACCTCTTTCCTCCCATGGCACTGTTATATCATTGCAAAGACCACAACGCATTGCAGCTACTGATTTTGGGGGCCTGTCTCTCACAATACTCAGCTCCTAAAGGGCAGGGAGAGTCCCTTTTTTATCCCGTGTCTAATTTGTATTCATCAAAAGAATGAGCAAGTTATCAAGACAAAGATACAAAGCAAGAGAGTTTTTAACAATGAGAATTGTCCAGCAGGAAGGGTGGCCTTATGAAGGTAAACAGCCTTCTTGTCAATGTTAGCATCTCACACAGAGTAAAACACCTGTCAACAATGCTGTATACTACTGCACTACAAGAGAATTGAGTAAAGTGATTTTTAAGAGTCCTTTCGAGGCCAGGCATGGTGGCTAATGCCTATAATCCCAACACTTTGGGAGGCGGAGGTGAGAGGATTGCCTGAGCCCATGGGCTCGAGACCCGCCTGGGCAACTTGGCAAGACCTCATCTCTTCAATAAATCAAAAAATTAGACGGGCATGGTGGCACATGCCTGTAATGGTGGCTCATGCCTATAATCCCAACACTTTGGGAGGCGGAGGTGAGAGGATTGCTTGAGTCCAGGA
>CAUYQG010292280.1:0-16118 GCA_963574415.1 Tarsius wallacei
TACTTGGGTCCAGTCACCCAGAAATAACATTTTCTTCATACCTGTGTTTATGGCTGTTGATCCCAACTTCTTTAATTACACTAAATGTGTCAGTAACTTCCCCATCTGTGAAGACAAAAAGCTGCACAAACAAACAAAAAAGTTCATCAAGTCTCTCTCATATTCAATTTAAGAAATTAGAATTTACCCTTAAAAATCCAACGGTCTCATTTCAGAGGCTCTGATGCCTCTTCAAACAGGCATAAGATCTCCAATGTTCCACTGTCACTAGCACCACATTCTCACATGGTCTGTTCAAACCCTGGGAATTTCAGCATCTCCTCCTCCTAGCTTCATCTAAGCTTCTGTGGCACTCTACAGAAAAACTTCCATCATCCATAGCATGGAGTTAAGAAGAAGAAAAATGCCTTTTGTCTTTTTTTTTCTTTTTATTATTTAATAAAAGACTGAGGCTGGGTACAGTGGCTCACGCCTATAATCCCAACACTTTGAGAGGCCAAGGCGGAAGGATTGCTTGAACCCAAGAGTTCAAGAACAGCTTGGAAAAGATAGCAAGCCCTCATCTCTACAAAAAATAAAAAAAATAGCCAGGTGTGGTGGCATGCACCTGTAGTCTCAGCTACTTGTGAGGCTGAGGAGGAAGGATAACCTCAGTCCAGGAGGTTGAGACTGTGGTGAGCCATGACAATGCCACTGCACTCCAGTTTGGGTGACAGAGTCAGACCCTAACTCAAGATAATAACGACAATTATTATTATAGTAATAATAATAATAAAAGTCTGAATTACAAACAATATTCATCAATCTGGCAATGAAGCTCAGGGGCATAGATTCTTAAACAGAGATTTCATCCTTTGTGTTCCTTCTGTTAGCTCTATTCCAATTCTTACCTGTAAGGGGTGGCCTGGGATGGAGGGTCCCTTGTAAATATTCCGGAGTGGTGCCAAGATTTCGGTGCCCCCTAGATCTGCCTGCATAAGCTTAACTTTCTCCAGTGCCTCCTCCATGGTATGCTGAGTGTACTTCACACTCGCCCTGAAAAAAACAAACACACTCAGTTACAGGATGGCTGCTTGGCATTGCCCAGTGTTGAATCCCTGAATTGAGATACCTCCACCAAAAGACAATCTTACCTGAAATCCCCAATGCCAAAGTCAATTCTGCAGTAAACTTTTTAATAAACTAGTCTCTTTCTTTAAAGTATCATTTTGCACTTTTTATGGCCTTTCCAGAAACTTACTGAAAGAATGCATCATAGGAAGAGCCAAATCCATAGATGTTGAAATAACAGCCTATAGGCAAACTCTTCAGCAGCAAAATCAATGTTTCCTGAAGGTAAGGGTAGTATGGAGAGACAGAGTGAGAAAGGATTCTCCCAAACACACAGACTCTGCCTGTCTAACTCTTAAAGGTATGTCATCAACACCCCCGTGAGCCTGCTTATATTATAAGACTAGCCTCAGAGTGGTCATGCCAGCTGTAACTCAGGTAGGAAACAGACCTATAGCTCCAGATGGACCCTAACTTAATCACTCAGATTCATCCTCACTTAAGCACGTGACCCAGAAAAAGAAAGAAACTAGTTTTACCTTGGCTGCCTGTATGCGTGACTGAGCATCCTGTTTACTCATGGGCGTCTGCATACTTCCTGAGCGGTCCATGAGGAAGACAAACTCTCCACAGGTATTTGGTGACTGAGCTTCTGGGATGTTTGGATAGAAACTCACCATTGCAGATGGATCTCCCATCAAACAACCTGCACAGAAAGGATAAAGATGCTGTTAAGGTAAAAAAGGAACTCAAGAACCCTAAAGTCCCCAAGAATCAATGGTAGTGAATTCAATAGCGAGTTGAGAAAATTCAAATCTAAAACACGACGTTTGATCCTTATGTATTCATGACTGTAAATGGTTTGAGGTGAGTTATAAACACATAAGAGGCAAAAGCAAAAAAGATATGAAAGAGAAGAAAAATGGTAAAGATTAGAAAGCATAAGCAATCATTAGAATATTGTCAATGAACACAAGATTCCTGGGAGCTAAGTAAATGAGTGGAACACATTAGGTAAAGATTTTCCAGCGGTTGTCAAAAGAATCAAACAAGTTTATCTAAAGAAGCAAACCTTGTCTTCAAATCAAATCAATGGGAAATTTCTCACATGGGTTCCTGTTTAAGCTGTTAATTAAAGATTTGAAAAAGTGATATTCATGTGGACAATTTTTAGGTTGAAAATTTTACAAGAATTGAATGTAGCATAAATATTATATACACCAAGGTAAGTCTGTCTGCTTTGGATATGAAGCACTCACTGATAGTCCCCTGAAGAAAGGAAAGCACTGGGATTTGTGTTGGATTCTAATAGCATCAGCCAAACAATGGGGAAGACTACAGAAGCCTAGTTTATATGGCCAAGTTGCCAAAGCCATAGCTTAGATTATTTTCCAGAGAATGTGAAGGCTGATGCAGGAATTGAAATGCTAGTATTGAGACAGAGATAAAATGAGAAAGGGTTGTTATAGCAACTTGAGCTTTACAGTTCAGAGAATAAGAGAATATAGAACTAAATTCCATTATTGGATTCCAGGATTATAGGTTTGTATTCTTAGTAGCCCTGGGATTCAGTATGACCATCTGACCTGGCTTAGTTTAACCTCTTACCCATGAGATGCTCCAGTAACAAACTGGTTTCTAAATAAAATGAGTGTGATTCAGCAAATATTTGATAGAACACATTCAAAATAACATTTACACAGTGCAGATGTCTGGATATAAAATGAAAGAGTAGGTTTTCTTTTCTTTCTATCTTTCTTTCTTTTTTTTTTTTTTTTCCGATGGGCAAGACAGATTCCTATTCTGAGAGACAGCTAGTTAAAATGGGTCTGGCACTGCCGAGAAGTCAGAAAGGTTTCCATGAGTATGATATGAGTTAACAAATCTAACTTGTTTAGACCAATGCCAGGTAAATAGTAAGCAATACATGTGGATTATCTATTATAGTATCATCCTGGCTCAAATTATTTTCACTTCCATGAGTCTCTGCTTCTTTATTTTTTAATGAGGTATTCCAAACCTTAGCTCCTCCACTTGTTAGCCTCAGTTTACTCATTTGAAAAATCAAGGGAGTCATACCTATCTCACTTAAAGGTTAAGTAATATAATACACTTCAGGAACTTGGTCTAGAATTCAGCTCAGATTAAGCTCTTAATAATAACTTTATAATTATTTCTAAATTATACTTTATATGTTTTTATTAAATCATAAATTTAATTTTAAAAAGACATTGTGTTCTTAATATAGTAAGTACATCAGTATTAAGATTGTAAAAAATAATGTATTGTGTTTTCATTGTGTAGTGTTATGCTTCCTTTGGCAGAACTCTACATGGTTTAAGTGAGCTAAGCTGCCACTTACAGTTGTCATTTGCTTTCTTGCATAGATGAGAACAGTAAGTCACCTTGACCAAATATATGACCTGTGAGCAAGACTTGAGCAGCCCTGCTGGAAGAGATTCACAAGACTGATAAAGGCTGTCCCTGATGTCCCCCTTATGGCCTGCAGAGCCCTGGGGAACAGAAAATCTGCAGAAGGAGCTGGAGACCATCATACTAAGTGAACTATCACAGAACAGAGAACTGACTATCACATGTTCTCACTCATAGGTTGGCCCTGAACACTAGTCACATTAACACAAAGGTGGGATTGGCAGTCACTGGGCACTGTTAGGCAAAGGAAGGAGGGAGGGAAAGGGGAGGGGCACGTGACAACACAAAGGGAACCTGGCCACCACCAAGGGAAGTAAGGGCCACCTAGAAACCCATACTTCACCTGCATGCAGCCTACTTATGTAGTTAATCCTCACTTGCACCCTACAACTTTATAACAAATACAGGAAGGAAGAAAGGGAGGGAGGGAGGGAAAAAAAGAAAGGGAAGAAAGAAAGGAAGGAAGGAAGGAAGGAAGGAAGGAAGGAAGGAAGGAAGGAAAGAAGGAAGGAAGGAAAGAAGGAAGAAAATATGCATGGGGGCCAAAGGAACTTCTTAGAAGGGACTGTGATCTCAATCCTTACCTTTTAAGAGCCAACATTATAAATCTCTTACTAGTGGAAATAGTCCTTTAAAATAATCCTGAATGAAGACCATATCACTATTATGGGAGCATTTCATGGGCACCCAAGGGGAGACTCGCCAACAAGAAAGGACAAGACTGGTAACATATACAAAGACAGAGCACGGAGCTTCGTGGAAAAGGAGCTGGTTATAGCAAGCCTGGTTGAGGCTGGGAGCCTTTCTAATGACCTTAGCATGGGAAGCTAGTCCTAAGGGGAAAAAAAATGGTTGAACAAGTGAAAGCAAACTAAAGAGTTTATGAGCTCAAGTATGAAGGTACTTTGGCTTCACATTAGCAATGAGAGTTGGGTGTCCTGTTGAAAACCAACTAATGGGAATTGTCTTCACAACAGCTATAGTTATAGAAGCAAGAGCCCAACCCAAGCCATGTCACTTTAAATATGACTGTCATCAAGAATGCTTCATTCTGCTATGTGGAAATGCTTTAGAAGTGGCAGTAACCCTCCAGTCCTGCTTCATGGTACTTGAAACCAGTGGCCGAGCAGCCCAGGAAGGCCTCAAGAGTACAAAAGACTGACGTGGGTGAGACCAATTTTAATGACAGGAAATAGTGCATATATATTAAGGAAAATGCAGAAATTAAGAGACATTATAAGAAACTAAGAAACTAAACTTAAAAAGCTAACCTTAGTCATAGAAATTATGAAACTAGGGCAAAAAAGTTTTGGAGGTGGATGGTGGTGATGATTGCACAAGGTCAATGTACTAAAATGGCTAAAATGGTAAATGTTGCTATATATATTTTACCACAATAAAAAAAAAAGAGAAAAAACTTCAGGTGAGACTACATGTAGATGTGATTAATCAATATATCATTGTTATTTTTATTATATTTTTATTTTTATTAGATTAAAGAGAGAAATTAAAAAGTTAAATTTAGGCCAGGCTCACTGGCTCTTTGGGAGACTGAGACAAGTGAAATGCCTGAGCCCACGGGTTCGAGACCAGCCCGGGCAACTTGGTGAGACCTCGTCTCTAAGGTAAATCAAAAAAATTAGCCGGGCATGTTAGCACGCACCTATAGTTCTAGTTACTTGGAAGGCTGAGGCGGAAGGATCGCTGGAGCCTAGCAAGTCAATGCTGGGGTGGCCATGAATATGCTACTGCACTCCAGCCTGGGCAACGGAGTGAGACTTCAACTCAAAAAAAAAAAAAAAAAAAAGCTAAATTTAGTCTTAATCTAATCACAATTACTTCTTGCTTACTTCCTATATTTTTAAGAATTTTTTCTACTTCCTATATTTTTAAGAGTTTTTTCTAATGCATAGATTATTTTACAGTGGTAATCTATCTGTATAACTTACTTTTCTTTTCCTTAATGTTCTTTAGAGACCTTTTTTCCCAATTGCTTCAATCTGTCGATACATATTATTTTAGTAGTTACATAATAACATACCAAATGTACCTAGCATAGTAAATTTAGATTCTTTATTAATATTTATTATTATAATGTCAGGAAACGTCTCAGTGAATATTTACTTATAGTTTGACTTATTTCCTTAGGTAAAATTCCCAAAATTGAAATTACCAAAGTGAACATTTATTTGACACATACAGCCAAATTTCTCCTCAAAAGGTTGATACCAAATTATCTTGCTTCAAGCAATCTATAACAGTGCTAAATTCACCACATCTTTGAAAGCAAGAGCAGTGGATTTGGAAATCTTCATTAATTTGAAAGGTGAAAATGACATATGCTTATTTTTATTTGCTTGTCTCTAAAGACAGATTATTGTCACATATGCTGATTGATTGTGTTTTCTCTAGTTAATTATTTATTTGCTCATGCCCTTTGCCCAGTGAGCTACTTAAATGTGCCTACAAGACATAATCACATGATATTCATTAAACCTAACCATTTTTGCAGGCTGTAGTATAAGCTGTTTCAATGTTTCATATCAACATGTTTTACCCGCTACTAGAAAGAGGGAAAGAACAGTGAGAATCATTCCAAGACACAGAGTTACCCATCCGGAGGTAAATACAAGGTGGGAAAGAAAATACCTGGATTCATCTTAGGCATCCCCATCTCCACAGCTATGCTAGGGGTATGCACCTCACTGTAGTAAATCAAGAGTTCCACATCCCGATCAAACTTGTGTCCAGCAGCCAGGGAAACCTGAGTTGGGGACAGACATAAGAGCCACATTAGAACACTGGTTGCTTCCTGGGGCTGTCAGACCTGGGGGCTACAGACTTCTTCCATGAGTGAACATAATCAGGAGCAAAGGTAAAAAAAGGAGAGAAGGCCCTGGACATTAAAAGAGGATAAGGTCAGGCTAGGTGGCTCAGCCTGTAATCCCAGCATTTTGGGAGGCCGAGGCAAGTGGATTGCCTGAGCCTGCGGGTTCCAGACCAGCCTGGGCAACTTGGCAAGACCTCGTTTCTACAATAAATCAAAAATTAGCCGGGCATGGTAGCATGCACCTGTAGTTCTGGCTACTTGAAAGGCTGAGGTAGAAGGATAGCCAGAGCCCAGCAGGTCAACACTGGGGTGGCCATGAGTGTGCCACTGCACTCCAGCCTGGGCGACAGACTGAGACTCCAACTCAAAAAAAAAAAAAAAAAAGAAAAAGAGGATAAGGTAGGAGCACTGTACAATGCCTTCTGCATTAACATCTGGGAAGAACTGGGTAAGGACTAAGTCAAGACTCAATTAATTACCTGAGCAGAAGTCTTATCCTCTCCAAGGTACTCAATAGGACTCAAGGGGCAGTTGGACTGGACCCTCGCAATGCCATGCTGGGAATTGATGGTGGTGACCATGCTGAGTGTGTAGGGCAGGTTCTCCAATGGGACTATAGGAGCCTTCACATCAAGGCAACTGTCCTTAGGCGATCCTACAAAAAGTTACCTTAGTTCTATCTTCCTTGCCAATACTTTTTAGCACATTCACAACCTTAAGATTTCCCCAATTATGTCACCTGTCACTGGTATTCAAAGGAGAGAGGTACTCACCAGAGAGCATGTATCTAGGATTCAGGACAGCTGGGAGCATGAAGCGCAGGGCCCCATCTGCTTCCAGGGGCAGCTCCTGCACATACTTCAGGGTGAGTGCCACCTTTGACCCAGGGTGGAGGTTCCCCACATTGCAAGAGAAGACATCCCTGGAGCTATCATTTTCCTCCAACAAGAAAGCCTGGTGGCCCTGGGAGATGGCATTCTCATAGTTGGTCTGGGCCTAAAGAGAACAGGGTAAGGATTGGGAAAAAAAGGTAACATAAAAGGTGACATGGTAGATGAAGAGATGAGTAGGACAGAGGGATTGTGGTTGGTTTTGTCAAGTTCACAGCTATAATTTGAATGCCTCTGACAGAATTTTTTCCCATACATGATTTTAGGAAAATAGCAGTTAGAAGGGAGTGAAGGAAAGAACTTTCAGCATCAGCTTGTTTTGTGAAGCTGCATTTGATAACGATTCCAAAGAGTGTGCATTAAGAAAATAAGAAGAGAGGAGGTACTATGCTTATTCCTAGTACCTGCATCTTGTCTTGTAATTCTGCTACGATTTTCTTCCCATCCACCAAGGCCTCAAAGCTGTAGACGGCAGAGTCTTCATCCATGGGGAACAAAAAGAAGGCCTCCAAAGGAACTTTCTCCTCATTCTCATAGTTTAAGGTTGCAGACACACCGGCCACAAACTCATAAATGGACAAGCTCACAGAGATACTCTTCAGTGGCACTGGGACAGACCAGAATTCAAGAGTTCAGTAAGCTTTAATAGAATACCTCCTGTAGGTTGAGTCTTGTTCTAGCTGCCAACGATACAACGGCAAGTAAGAGTCACAAATTCGGCTTACCTGGCTCATGTTGGCTGGTTAGTAGGCCACAGGGGTGCATCATGGTAACGCAGGGTTTCTGCAAAAAAGACATCACAAACAGAGTGATATGTTGGAAGTTATCTATCCAAACACCAGTACCATATGTGCTTTTCTCTGGCATGAGAGTACGTTCAAAGGGTAAATGTTGGAGCTAGGAAGAAGGAACCTGGAAAGAAAGGGATAAAGATTTCAACAGAGGCCAGGCTCGGTGGCTCAGCCTGTAATCCCAGCACTTTGGGAGGCCGAAGCAAGTGGATTGCCTGAGCCTACAGGTTCAAGACCAGCCCGGGCAACTTGGTGAGACCTCATCTCTACAATAAAAAATTTAAAAATAGCCAGAAGTGGTAGCATCCATCTGTAGTTTCAGCTACTCGGAAGGCTGAGGCAGAAGGATTGCTGGAGTCCAGAAGTTCGACGCTGGGGGTGGCCATGAGCATGCGTGCCACTGCACTCCAGCCTGGGCGAAGGAGTGAGACTCCAACTCAAAAAAAAAAAAAAAAAAGATTTCAACAGAAAGCCTCCTTCTAAATGACAGCCCCAAAGGGGGAAGTCATAAGATTCATTAGTAATCTCTAAAACACGCTGAGGCTGGTTTACACACCAATTCCACTTTCAAGTGTATTTGGTATACTACTCCTTAGGTATATTGAGTAGGTATCATTAACTTAACCCCTCTGAGCTTGTGTATTCTCTTTCTAAAATGAGAACCATAATAACTACACATCATATCTGAATTAATATAGGTGAAGTCACTAGAACAGTGCCTGGCCCACAGGTGGCATTTAATCAATGACAGACATCAATATCATTCTTATTGTTATTGCTGTTGTTCAATAAACTTCTGCTATTCACTTTGGATCATGCTTTAGAGATCAGTATGTGAGAAGGTGTGTGATTGAAAAGAGACTCCTGCAGCTTAGACCACTTGCCTTATGACTTTTCTTTAGGAGCTCATAAGTAAAACCAGTTTGCTTTCTCTGTCCAAGATATTCTACTATATATAAATATCATATATACACATATCTTACATTTGTACTTCCAGTAATCAGCACCAAAAAAATCAGGCCTTTCATTCTGTTTATATTTTGAAAAACTTGATAAAAACTCTGGGGAAAATGGCTCACAAATTGACACCAAACAGAGGACAGTAGCAATGTGGAAGAGGAAAGTATGCTCAAAAAAAGGGCTTCCTACAGACCCTTGGCTGGGACCAGTTGGTAGAACAGTCTGGGCTGAAGAAGGGAAAAATTTCTAACACTACCAGCAGAGAACTTACAGCAAGAGACTCAGACAGGAGTAAAGCAGCTGAAAGAATTGTGTCAGGCAACCTAAGCTCTCAGACTGGGCAATACTCACCAAGGGTAGATGTGAGTGGAGCAGAGAGCAGCAGAGGGGTGTCCTCTACAAAGAAATTGCCTTTATTTCCTGATTCTAACTCCAGATAATAGCCCTGAGGTAGATTTGCTATTCTGCACCCTTTCCTCTACCCTTCCCAGTAAAAACAAAATTAGTTTGGGTCAGAATTTGTTCTGCCCCTCAGGATAGCACTTTAGAAAGGAACCTAAGTAAGCATGCAGACTGGCCACAGTAGTTGACCAACTCAATGCCTTGAATTTGAGGCAGCTGGGAGAATACACGGGGCGAGCCAAGAAGCAGTTTCTCAGGTGGACCCCCAAGAACGCAGAGTCCCAGCACAGAGCCAGCCGCTGGGCAGCAAGAGGAAGTAGAAAGAGCTGGGTGGAGCAGCCGGCCACACCCAGCAGACTGTTGCAGGGGAGAAGTGGAGGACCTGGGATTCAGCCAAGGAGAAGATCTGGGGTGCGCAGTGAGGCTTGGATAGAATCAGAGAGTAATTTAACCTTTCAATCTTCAGTCGTAGAAGCTCAGTGTCCACGTATGCACAGAAGAAACTGCGTCAGTCTCCCACATTTCCACATAGGACGACTTTGGGACTGCGACTGACTAGGGTGGTTGGAGATTTACAGTCGCATTTCCGCAGCATAAACGAATCTCAAATTGAGAAAACTTTTTTTTTTTTTTGTCCAAACAAGGAAAGAGAGGAGAAAAAGTAAAGTAAAAGAGATGGAAAGCAGGAAGAGGGGTCTTGAGATTAGGAGGTGGCTAAGGCCCCTTTTCAGCCCCCACAGGATTCCCCCTAAACTTCCAAACCAGCAGAAACCCCCGGGAATCACACATCAGGAATAAATCCCCACCACTGGGGCTTGCAGATCGAAGAAGCCCCTACAGAGCTGGGGACTCGGGAAAGGGAGTTAGAATGCGGAGTTCTAGTCCTCAGGAGCAGGGGATGGGCTCCAGTCCGAGTTCGGGCAGCTTGGCCACCTACCTCCCTCTCCAGAGGTCCCGAGTTCTCTGAGTCACTGTAAGGCGAAAACAAACATTTCCCCTAAGAACCGCCCCTTTCTAGGGACCGGTGATAAAGTAACGGCTACAGGACTAAGGGATCGACGAAAAATTATTTAACAAATAATCGAACTTTCATTTTCTCCAGATCAGTGGAAAAGCCTTCAACTTTGAAACCTTTCCTTTTTTCTTTGATTTCCGCTAAGGAACAGAGAGTAGGCAAAGAGAAGGGAAAATGAAAATGCTGCAACAATAACAGCAACAGTGACATTAGAAACTACATATTTTTCTAACAGGTTTAATTTCCAAGGGCTGACTGTGGAATGGGCTTTGCTAATAAAAACTTTATGGGCATATCACCATTGACTCCTTATCTCTAATTTGAGTCACATGTGCCACGACTGTACAGTCGCTACAGCACAAGGTAAGATAAGGAGCCCGTGCAAGGCACACACTTTTGCCTTAAAGAGAGAACTTCCAGTCAAGGAGGCCCAAGTCTTCGGTCTTGGGTTACTTATAGGTATTTTATTAGGACCCTGAAACAAGTGTTTGGGGTAACAATATCTGTGCTCATTTTCCTGGCTAAAGGACATTAGAAGTGATCAAGCTTCTCATATCTTCCCTATTTCAAAACAACCTACTAAATCTGGGGCTTGAAAATCTGTGTAAAGAATATAGGAATGTATGGAAAATGGGCTTAGTTTTGGTATTTGAGATGTATTTGTTGTGACAATTTTATTCTCCCAGAGTTCTCTTTAAAGTGGGAATAATGACATATCTACCTCCCCAGATTATAAAAGAGCTAATGGATCATAAGGGATGAAAGTAGTGTACAACATGCATATATGCATATATAGTAGGGCACGATGTAAGCAAAATTCCATTTTTTACATGTACCAAACTAATTCTGAGACGGAATGATCCTTTTTTCTGGGTAGAAATCATGTCTGGTATTGTTTCTTGTGGCTGTACCTTCTTTTCATTGGCTGAAGCATTTGGGCAACAGAAGGAAGAAGGAGGAAAAGTGAATAGCGTTCATCATCTGATCCAGCTGAGCTTAGAGCTTAGCACTAAATGTCTGTCATAGACCAGACGTGGCAACTTGTTTGGAAGGAACTGAATCAGAAACACATGTAGGATGCTGGTTATTGGAAAGACAATTATATGAAAAGTTCCTTAAACTTGCACAATATACACAATTAAATAGACCTTTACAGGTATTAAAAATATGATGTATTTTATTTGTATGTTTATTCATATTTGTTTAAGTACAGTGAACATTTTCACTCTTTTCATATAAAATATTTAATGAGTCCAATGATCAAACTTTTGAAAGAGAAACATGTTCATTTTTTTATCAGCATATGGTCATTGAACTTCTATATGCAAGGCACTTTTCTAAACATTGACATCATGACAATAAACAAAACACAAAAACCCGTGCCCACCTGGAGTTTACGTTGTAATGGAAGAAAATATTTCGTAAATAAAAAAGCAAATAAATAAACAAAAAAGAGATTTGGTAGTGAATGTTCTTAAAGAATAAGAAACCCGTAATATAATAGAAAACAAATAGAGACTAGATTAGGTATCTCCACCTAAAAGTCTGTCCTTGTGCCTTAGTGTTGCTAGGTATTCTCCAGTATCTATTCTTACCTTGCTTTTTTAATTTATTTTAATTTTTTTCTTCTTTTTTTAATACTAATAAAATTAAAGCCAAGTTTAGCAATCTCTATGGTCATTCAGAATAAGGACATTTCCCAGTCTTTCTTAAGCTGCTGTGACCTTATAACTAAATTCTGGCCAATGGGATGCAAGAAATGATGTGTGCAACATGATGTCATACCCTTTCAAAGAAAGGGGTACGCCTTCTTCTTTACCCTCTTCCCGCTCACTGGTGGGAATACAGGTATATTCTGAGCTATCTTGGGTCATGAAGAAGAGGGCCAAAAATCTCTAAAAGTAGAGAAGCAACAAAATATAAAGAGCCTGAATCCCTGAGATTTTCATGGAGCAGAAGCTCTGTATAATAGACTTTCACATGACAGAGCAGTGACTTTTTCTAGGGTTATAACAGCTTTTTGGGCTTTGTGCCACACAATCCTTATCCTACCTAGTATACCTGAATATGATCAATAAAAAGAGTAGACTTTTAAGAAAACTGTCTGCTTTTGAATATGAAAAACACATTTACATAAAATAGAAAGAGAAATCTGTGTTTTATGACAACAATGTCCAATTCTTTTCAGCACCCACCAGTGCAACTATGTGCCCTAAATTATGCCAGTATGTGTTGGTTATAGTTTGTCATTTCTTTTCTTTTAGTTTTTCTTTCGCTTCCTGAAATAAGGGCTATTTGTCTTACCACATAGAGTGGTTAGCACTGGTTCAGAACAAGCGTTCAGTAAGTTGTTTTACTCATCCTCTTATTTCTGTTATTCTTTCTTCAGTGTTCTCTATCTTCATCATCATGGAGTTTTATTTAGGTCTCCCCTTCTACTTGTTCTCTCTCCTTCAATGTTTCCATAGAATTTAATATAAGACTTCCTATTGTCCTTATCATACTTGAGCCCTTCATATGCTTCCAAAACATGGAAACATCTAAGAAAATAAGCTCCCAAATTGCATAAAATTATTCAATGAATTAACATATATAAATGCTGCTGGTTGTGTATACTCTTAGGCATTGAGATTGCTATCCCCTATAGATACTGTAAGATAGATTTCAAAAAGATCAAACATGTGAACAAGTCTTATAAGCATTTACCACCTGATGTACTAGAGATAATTATAATTAATAGCATCATTTTCATATGGTCACTGACAATTTGGAAATTCAGTGTTTGAAGAGATCACATATACACTGGACTCAGCACAAGTTTATCATAGATCTACAGATAGATAAGATGGATTAAAAATATATAATATATAGGACCATATATATTAATAAAGTATAATATAAAATCATATATTATATATAGTTACATATATACTATGTTGTAAATATTTTATATAATCTTATTAATATGCATTAATGAATTTTATATATATAGCTACTATATATTAAGTCCTATTCGAAACCAGTGCCAGTTATTTTACATAGTATGTCAAACTGCATTAATTGAAGATAGGAATAATGACTATGTTCTGTGATAGAGTCCTATATACAGAGAGACCCCTACATGCCTATGGAGCCAAGAAGACAAAGAAAGAAGTAGATAAATCCAGTGTGTTGGTTTTAGATGATTTATTGAGGGAACTTACAGACAAAAGCATAGTCTTAGGTGGCCACAAGACAGGGAAGTCACCACACCATTAATTTCCAGATCCAATATATGCCACAGAGAAAGAATGTGTGAGCTCTGTGCAGACAATTAAAGGCAACCCTACAGAACAGGCATGAATGCTATATGTGTCATAGACTATAATTTGTGCAATAACATCAAAGGTTGCTTTGATCTAAAAGAGTACATGTTCTTACACTAGGGACAGTAAAAAAGTAAAAATGAGGAGGCATTCACAGGACTGGAGCTAATCAGAAGTCAACATGCTGTATTAGCATCTAAGATGGAGTCACTTCTATCTCCACAACCTGTCATCACAAAGCCACTTAGTTGTTTGTCAGAAATTTCTTAGAAGTTGCTGACCATGCCTGGCTCGGTGGCTCAGCCTGTAATCCCGCGCCTTGGGAGGCTGAGGTGAGTGGATTGCCTGAGCCCGCGGGTTCGAGACCCGCCTGGACAGGCGAAACCTCATCTCTACAATAAATCAAAAAAACTAGCCGGGCGTGGTAGTGCACGCCTGTAGTTCCGGCTACTCGGAAGGCTGAGGCGGAAGGATCGCCGGAGCCCAGCAGGTCGAGGCTGTGGTGGCCGGGAGTGGCCACTGCACTCCAGTCTGGGCGACAGGGTGAGACGCCAACTCAAAAAAAAAAAAAAAAAGAAGTTGCTGACCATTTCTTAAAAGCGCAATTTTCATCAATTACAAGTGAATATGGTTCTGACAGACTAAAAGCATAAATAAGTGCCAAACAGTAGAGAGAAAATGAAGCTCAAGGGGCTAAAAATCTCTGAGGATTAGTAAAGGGCTCAAAGGGCTATACAAAGGGTAAAAAATTGTACAGAAAACTAGGAACCAGGTTATGATCTATTCATATTAACTTGGCTCTGTTGCAGAAACAACAGAAATCTGTGAGCTTTAGATTTAAACAGTCTGGGGCTCAATTTCTACCTCTAATACTTAATAGTTATGCAATCATGGGAAAATAATTGAACTATTCTGGATAATGTCATCATTTATAAAAGTGACTAATAATATCTACCCTATATATTTGTTGTAATAATTAAATAAAATAAGATGTTTTTAAGGCATCTGTTGTAAGTATGCACTCTCTAAATGTTAGTTTTGCTTTTCCTTTGTCGGATTAACTGGCTGAATCCTGAGAATCTGAGAAACTATAAGCCATTTACATTTCTATATAGAACAGATTATTTTTATGAAAAGAATTCTGAGATTTCTTGTACTTTTTCTTAAATCTAGTAATATTAGTTTTGTTTGGGTTTGGTTTGTTTTTTCTACTCACAATCTTTTCCCCTGTGATTACTCAAAATTAAAACAAACAAAATGAAACTACCAAACAGAATTTTTTAAAAATCTTCATCTTAAAATTAACAAAGGAAGGAAGGAAAGAATAAGGAAAGAAAAAAGAAGGAAGAACTCTGAAAATGAAGTTAAGCTGATGAGAAAAATCTATTTTCATTCAATTTCAAAAAGTAATAAATATCGGGCAATCCCCTAGGGTTCCCTCCCACTGTGGAGCTTTTCTATCCTCTCAATAAATCCTTCTACAAAAAAGAAAGAAAGAAAGAATAAATATCACAGGAGCACAGAGTGTGTCAGGAAGTTTGTAAGCATTATCTCACTTACCCCTCACAATCACTATATGAAATACTATTATAACTCCATTTTACAATTTACAATGTTAAGATTTAGTGAAGGCCATTAACTTGCTCAAGGACATATAGTTAGTCAGAAACAGACTTGTTATTCATATCCAGAATCTTCTGGCTCCAAGATGGGAACTCTTTTCATTATGTTATAATTTCTTCCACAACCATAAGAGGTATGAGGAAAAGTAGGAACTGGAAAAATGACAGATTTGGCAGGCCAGTCCCTGAGGTCTAAAAAAACCAAAAGGGATCTATGGGATATCTACCCAAAACAGAAAAATGGGGTGGCCCGGAGGGATCCACAGCTCTTTGATTCCCAATTCTTTTGAAGATCACCTTGATTGCTGCATCCTATTTTCCAACTCCTACTACACTCTACCAACATCCGACATTTAATTGCTCCCTTTGCTCAGAGGGCTTCTGCTCCCTGAGTCCCAGGATATATCATGGATAAGGCTCCAGAGAGTCTATGAGACCATCTAAAATCTCACAAAGGAAGGAGATATTCTCACTGCCACTAACTCTGAGGAAGTCATCCCAGGTGATACGGCAGCCATCAGATATATAGTGTCCTCTCTCTGTGTGATTCTGAACAAAAAATAAAAAGGCCATTTAAGGTTCACAACTAGGGAACCCAAACCCAATTCCCTGGCATCCAGGAAAAAAGGACATTTGGGATGGAGAGTCCCAAACTATAGAAAAAACTTAAGTTAAAAAGAAGGAAGCCGGGCTCGGTGGCTCAGCCTGTAATCCCGCGCCTTTGGGAGGCTGAGGTGAGTGGATTGCCTGAGCCCGCGGGTTCGAGACCCGCCTGGGCAAGCGAGACCTCATCTCTACAATAAATCAAAAAATCAGCCGG
>CAUYQG010292282.1:0-13389 GCA_963574415.1 Tarsius wallacei
GTGGGGGGGGGGGGGGGCGGGTTCGGGCCCCTGAAACCAATTCTGGGTTACATTTTTTTACACCAACAAAAAAAAAAAAAAAAAAAAAAAGAAACCCAAACCTCGCCAGCATGCAATACACCTGTGTAACAAATCTTCACATGTACTCCCTGATTTAATTTTTTAAAAAGAGAGAGATTGTGGCTGAGGGCTTAAAGACTGTGGAGGTAAGGGTCTTGGTGATGACGGTGGGGCCAGGAGCTGGCGCTCTCTTATAAGAGATGAGACCCCACCAGCACAGTGACAGCAGACACACAGCTATCACAGGCTCCACAGGGTGGAGATGGGTGGAGGGGGATAAGATCCCACCTAGGTTTCTTCTTGTCTTGTGGGGCCATCCCCCCACTGCTTTTCCCAAGCTTTTGGTATGTGATACACAATCCCATTGGATGAATAGGGCTGAAGGATGCAAAAAAAAGTGTTTGATCTCATGTTGAGGGGAAAGAATATCACTGTGCATATGACAGTTAGGAGAATGCTGTCACCCACGTCATTCTCTTGAATAGCGTGCAGGGTAGACAGTTTGGGATTCAATGTACTTCTGTGCATGGGAGTTTCATTTATTTCCTCTGAATTTGAAAATCCTGGAGGACTGCAGGATTTGAGGACCTCCAGTTTATACTATGCATGATGCAAAAATCCCAGAGGTTTTTAATTTGGTATACTATAATGTGGACATTATCAAAATTGGAAAGAAGGCACTGAGAATGCCTGTCTGGGAATGTGATACAATGTTGTGGAGTTGAACTATGAGGAGGAAACTTTGAAGGGATCCAACTAGCATGGATAAGGACCACAAACATGACGGCATCCACGCTTGACTGGCAGTGATGTCAGGGCTGAAGGAAAAGCTAGCCTCCTATTAAAAAAAAAATTATCTCCCCTTGACTTTGCTTTCCATGAGTAGGCCAAGTCTAGTTCCTCTTTGTGTTTTGTTTGACTGGAATGGTTTGGAAATATTTTAATTAATTAATTTGCAAAATTGAAATAGTGGAGGCTGTCTCACACCAACACAAAAGCCTAGACTTTCTTGAAAAAAAATGGGAAAAGCTGGCATTCTCACACATAGCAATCAGCTGAGGCTGAGCAAGAACCAGCTTCATTTACTTTGCTCCACTCCCCACCATGTGCTATTATCTCTCTCCACTAAAACCCAGAATACTTTTTTTGTCAGAATACTTTTTTGTTTTATTTTTTTTTACACTAATCTTCTTTCATTTACTGTAACTGCATTGTCCAGGTAGGGATTTGATTTGGGGGACACTGAACCTACCAAACAAAAATCCCACAAGCTGTAGGATGTCCCTTCCTAATTTGACTTATCAGCAGAGGCCAAGTCACCTTGAGTCAGGAAAGGCAACCAAAGCCCAAGCGCTCCCCCTACTGGACCAGATCAGCTTAGAATTTTTACATATTTCAGATATTAAACTTGGGGAGAGAACATTCCCAAAGTCAGAGGTGTGAGACCCAGCCTCCAATGAAAAAGTATCAAAAGGAAGAAAAAAGAAATATGGTGTAACAGCAGACTTCTGGTTTCAGCTTTGATGCACAAAGAGCTTGGAAATTTTCACTCTTTTCCTTATAACAAGAAAAAGCTGAACGCAGTTTGGGAGGCCAAGGTAAGATGATTGCCTGAGCCCATGGGTTCAAGGACAGCCTGGGGAACTTGGGGAGACCTCGTCTCTACAATAAAAATTTAAAAAAAATAGTAACCGGGCGTGGTAGCGCATGCTTGTAGTTCCAGCTACTAGGAAGGCTGAGGCAGAAGGATCACCTGAGCCCAGCAGGTCGACGCTGGGGTGGCCGTGAGCGTGCAGCAGGGAAATAGTTGATGAGCACCTTCTCTTACTTGGGGGAAGGCATTTCTCCTAAACCCCGCACAGCACACTCTGGACTTCCTAAACTGTGAAGAGGGAAGTTGAGAATCACTTGTGAAGGCCATAGGCTAATCAATTATTTCCCTGCTGCAGAAGAGGCCTATATTGTGGAGAATGCTCTGGATACAATTTACAATGATTACTCTTCCCTCCCCCTGCCAGAGCCTCTAGAAGATCTCTCTGGGCTTTTCGCTGCGTAAACCTAGTGGGATTCCTGAAGGTAAAACATGGGCTCACTAAAAGACTGATATTTAATCACAAGATGTCATGACCTGAATAATATTCCCCAAAGATATACAGACCCTAATTTCTGGAACTTGTGAACATGACCTTACATGGCAAAAGAGACTTTGCTGGTGCGATTAAGGATCTCGAGTTGGGAAGATTATCTTGGATTATCTGAGTTGGCCCCAAATGTAATCACAAGGATCTTTCAAAGACAGATAGAGGGAGATCTGATTACAGAAGAGGTGAAGATTAAACAATGAAGGACCCAGAAAATTAGAGTGATGGAGGAAGGGGCCACAAATCAAGAAACACAAGAGGCCACAGAAGCTGAAAAGGC
The DNA here is from genome assembly GCA_963574415.1 of Tarsius wallacei. Taxonomy (NCBI): domain Eukaryota; kingdom Metazoa; phylum Chordata; class Mammalia; order Primates; family Tarsiidae; genus Tarsius; species Tarsius wallacei. The sequence continues at coordinate 2,482 of CAUYQG010292282.1, forward strand.
AAGAGAAAAGATTCTCCCCTAAAGACTCCAGAAGAAACCAGTCCTGCTGACATCTTTTTTCTTTTTGAGTTGGAGTCTCACTCCATTGCCCAGGCTGGAGTGCCGTGGCATGCTCACGACCACCCTGCGTCAACCTGCTGGGCTCCAGTGATCCTTCTGCTTCAGCCTTCCAAGTAGCTGGAACTACAGGTGCTCACTACCACGCCCAGCTAATTTTTGATTTATTGTAGAGACGAGATCTCACCAAGTTGCCCGGGTTGGTCTTGAACCCGCGGGCTCAGGCAATCCACTCACCTCAGTCTCCCAAAGTGCTGGGATTACAGGCTGGATCACCGAGCCCGGTCGCTGACATCTTGATATTAGCCCGGTGAACCTGGTTTTTGGATTTGGGACCTCTAGAACAGAAAACATCTGTGTTGTCTTAAGCTACTAAGTTTGTAGTAATTTATCACACTTGCCATAGGAAACTAGTACATATGATTATAGAACACTTTCCTTTGCCCACAAGATTCTGGTATAATATCAGTATATTCACAAATGAAAGAGAGGCAAGATGCAGATTTTATCTGAGAAATAGTGCTTAAGGAAGTTCAAGGTCAACAGAAGAGACAAAACCAAGGACACTAAAGGAATTTGAAGTCAGGCACCTACAGCTACAGAAAATAATAAGACCAGCTCTTCATCAGATTAGCATAAAACCTTCCATATTTATCTTTATTTTTTGAGGTAGAGTCTCACTCTGTCACCCAGGTTGGAGTGCAGTGGCACAATCACAGTCACTGTAGCCTTGACCTGCCGGGCTTAGGCAATCCTTCTGCCTCAGCCTCCTGAGTAGCTGGGACTACAGGCATGTGCCATCACATCCAGCTAATTATTCTTATTTTTATGTAGAGACAAAGTCTTGTCATGCTGCCCAGGCTGGTCTCAAACTCCTGGGTTCAGGAAATCTTCTTGCTTTGGCCTTTCAAAGTGCTGGGATTACAGGCGTGAGCCATCATGCCCGACCAGACCTTAGGTTAAAGACCAGTTTACCTCAGTTCCTATTCTTCCATATATCACATCTAGCTTTCAATTTTTAACAAAGCAAGGCATTCTAAAAGGCAAAGCAAAACAAGATGACAACAAACCACAGGAGGATATATGGGAACTCACTGCACTTTCTGCTAAGTTTTGCTGTGAGCCTAAAACTGTCTTTGAAAAGAAAGTCTATTTTTTTAAAGCAACTGCAGTCTTAAGAGACAAACCAAGCATCAGAACCAGACTCAGATATGACACAGATGTTGGAATTATCACACAGGGATTTAAAATAATGATGATAAAATTTCATTTATGCATTTTTGCTGTTGAAGGAATAATTGGGTAATCAGTATAAGATATTTAACCAAAGCATTTTAAATTGGCATAATATTACATGTGAAAAATTAATTAGAAATTGAAGTCCAAGCTTCAAAGCAACTTGGATGGATTTTGAGTCTATAATACTCAGGGATTTATCAGAGAAACAAAGAACCACATGTTCTCACTCATAAGCAGATCCTGAACATTTACCATAATACTATAAGAAAGGGATTGGCAGTAGTCAGAAACTTCTGCGGGGGAGGGCACATAACATGAATAAAGGTACCTGATCTCAAACCAGGCAAAGTGAAGACCAAAGGTAAGTCCAAACTTTACCTATATGATGACCACTGGGTACCAGCTCCACTATCAAGGAGAGACAGGGCTTGCTGGAAACCCAAACCTCACCTGCATGCAACTGACTCATGTAATGAATCCTCACATATACCCCACAACTCTGAAATTAAAATAAAAATGAATAAATAATTAATCAAAACGTGGAGCCATCTCCCAGTAACTCAAATGCCTAACTTCTCATGAAACAGTTGACTATTTGCCATCCCCAGGTGACAGCCACCAGCCGGGGTTGAGCGAGAGAGTCCCCTTTTTATTATTCCCAGCACTGCATGCTATGGTCTCCCCAATACTGAGGCCACAGTGCAGGGACCATCTGTCAGTATTCTTGTCCCATCGTTTTTCTTACCCCGGGCCTAATGCACTCATTTTTCCATACTTGCCTTTCTGTAAACTCGAGCCCCAGTTTAGATGCTCGATGCTCCAGTTCCCCCTGCCAACACCATTTCTGACAAATAATAATGTAGAAAATCAGCATAGCATTTTAAAACTGGAAAAAAAATGATTTGATTTTATTTTATTATGGGCATTGTTAAGGGAGGTTGGGGGTACATGACAACCCAAAGGGGGGTCCACTATGAGGGGGAGTGAGGGACAGTTTAAAAGAAAGAATTTTTTAAAAATGTGGTACATATACACGATGGAATACTACGCAGCCATAAAAAGAACAAAATCATGAATTTCGCAGCAACTTGGATGGAAATAGAATCTATAATACTGAGTGACCTCTCACAGAAACAAAGATCTGTGTATCACATGTTCTCACTCATGTAGTGAACCTTGAACATCCAACATAATACTATAGGAAAATGACTGACAGTGATGGGAAACTATGGGGGGGAGGGGAAGGGAGATGGGATTAATGGTAGTCAATATCTGTCTGGGGACAGGGAGATACCTCTTATCAACAAGGGTGCCTGAACGAAGCATATTTGTATACCTAATCCTTAATTGTACCCCACAATATCATAATAAAAAATACTGATTATAAAAAAAAGAAAGAATTTTCAGTGATTAACTGTCTGTAATGAAAAAGATAGTAGGTTAGCCACTCCCCATTCATTAGAAAATGAAAGAAAATGCTATTATAAAATATAAGCAATGATAAGACAACAGAATAAAAATAAAACTAGCAAATCTGGAGAAAATAATTAAGTAGAAAATGATGACAATTAAAAAGCTGATTTAGAGGCATAAAATTAACATTTGGCACACAGAAAATAAAAATCAGTGGTTCCGAGTCCAGGTTCAAAAAACATTCACAGGATGAAGAGAAAAGAATCAAGAAGTGAAATGATGAGGGGGAAGGTTCTCTGAAGGAATCATATTATTTAAAGAATTATTTGTTCAATTTCCTGCTAATACCTAGAAAACTTGGGATAAACTGATGATTTTTCATGAACATGTGAATTACAAAAATATTATGAAGATATATTAAATAGCTGGATATATTAAATAGCTGGATAGCTATGATACAGACTAATAGGATTAAATTAAATCTGCTGACATTAAACTATCAACAAACAGATGATTCTGATTCAGCATAAACTAAAGAGAAAAATAAAAGGCTTCACAGTTATTTGCCAGTATCACATAATGTAAAAACCTAACATGGCAATTTAAAAATAAATACTGACAACTCTCCCTATGAATATTTATTTTTTTGAGTTGGAATCTCACTGTCACCCAGGCTGGAGGGCAGTGACATTGTCACGGCTCAATGCAGCCTCGACCTCCTGGGCTCAGGCTATCCTTCTGGCTCAGTCGCCCAAGTAGCCAAGACTATAGGCATGCTACCCTACTCGGCTAATTTTTTATAGAGATGGAGTCTTGCTATGTTGTCCAGGGTGGTCTTGACTTCTGGGTCTCAAGTGATCCTTCTTCTTTGACCTCCCAAAGTGCTGGGATTTTAGGTGTGAGCCACTGTACCTGGCATCCCTATGAATATTGATTGGAAAGCTAGATAGATAACTAGCAATAGAAAAATTTTAAAAATACCATGGCCAAATGGATATGACCTAAGAACACTGATATGATCAAATGCTACAAAATCAATTAAAATAAATAGTACACCAATAGATTAGAAGATATTATGATATCAGTTTGTTAGAGGCTGAAAGAGCATTTCTAAAAATTCAGGTACCTTTTCTAATGTCAATCGCCTTATATAAGATTATGTCCTTAATCTATGATTTTATTTACCTACCTATCTATCTATTCACACAAAATCAGAAGCATGTTAAATGCTTCTATGTAAAACATTACATGGACCGTGTGGGACTCTGCCTTGAGCCACTTCTTTTTGCCAACTTTTTCCATTCCCTAAACATTCTCATCTAGTCCAGAGGCTTTAAATACAAACAAATATTGATAACTCCCAAATGTACATCTTCATCCTAGTCCTCTCCTTGGAACTTCAGACTCATACATTTATTTGTCTGCTTGTCTACATATATATATACATATATATGTGTATATATATATATATTACTTTGTTTTATTAAAAAGATGTGGGGCGCAAGTCAGGATTAGGCGCATAAGTAATGTTTGTGTAGGTGAAGTCTGGGCCTCCAACTGGCCCTCACTTCCCCTGGTTTAGGATCAGGTTCTCTTTGTGTTGTTACATGCTTCCTCTTTCCTCACACCCCTGGCAGTGTCTTACGACTGCTGATCCCTCCCTTGTGTTATTGTGGTTAGTGTTCAGGTGAGAACATGAGTGAGAACATGTGGTATTCGATTCTTCGTTTCTGTGATAGGTCTCTAAGAATGATTGTTTCCAATTCCATACAACTTGCTGAGAAGTCCATGATTTTGTCTTTCTTTACAGCTGCGTAATATTCCATCATGTGTCTATACCACATATTCTTTATCCATTCTACTTTCGATGGGCAGTAGGGTTAGTTATATCTAATATGCATCTTCAACTCACCATGTCCAAACTACTCTAGATTTTCACTCCAAGCCTGCTCTTCTCAGTAAATGTTAACTCCATTTTCCAGCTGTTCAGGCCAAGGATATTGGAACCTTTTATTTTTTTGACTTCCCTCTTTTTCTTATATCCCACATCTAGGCAGAAATCCTCTTAACTCTTCATTCAAAATACATGCAGAACTTCTCCCCTCATCTCTTTCTCTCTCTCTCTCTCTCTTTCTCTCTCTCTCTCTCTCTCCCCCCCTTCCTCCTTCCTTCTTCTTTCTCCTCATCTTCTTTTCCCTTCCCTTTCTTTTTCTTCCCTGCTTGCCCCTTCTCACCCCTTCTCTTCCTTTTCTGATCAATAGATCCCTGAAGCCATCAGATGTGGCAGAGAGCAAGATGGATATCTGTGTAGAGACGTGATATGGAGTGGCACTTCCCAAACAGGATAAAGAGGGTATTGACCCAGGAATGTCAGAGGAGCGTCAGAACCTGAGTAGGGAGGCCGCTTGCACACAGAGATGGCCTAGCATGGGTCTCAGAGCTTGAACAGGATGACGAAGGAGTCCTTGAGGGCGTTACAGTAAGGGCAAGCAGAGCCAAGTGGGTTGAGAAGCACATGCTGGGGAGGAGCAGCAGCTAAGAAGGAGGACTAGTTACATTCTGGGGAATTGGTCAAATAAGTAAATGTGTCACAAACTGTAGGAAATTGGTTTCTCAGTCTCAGACAAGGAATTTACACATATGGAAAGATAGCAAACTGGACTGACCCACGTGGTATTGGATTCAAACTGGAGGTAAAGAAGAGAAGTCGTGAATTTCAGCCTGTGTTTCATGAATGAGCTAATGAATGAAGGCAAATGCGAGGTGACTTCCAACAAAGTCAGGAAGAAGACAATGGCCCCCGCTATCCAATGATTAATTAACATTCTAACAGTGGGGCTCTTGGTTGAAAAGGAAACCAATTTTGGTTCATTTAAGCAAAAAAAAATCCATTCATAGGACTTGGGGAACTGATAGATTGGATGAAAAACCTTAAGTACCAAGTTTAGAAAGTGGGTCAGGACCCAAGGACACAATGAAAGGAGAACCTTTGCCAAGTTTCCTTAGGGACAGCCAAGTTCAATGCCAAGGCCATCAACGTGAGCACCGAGTTCTTCTTTACATCTTTATAAAGTCTCAGTGTAAGTGTAGTCAGATACCTGCACGCTAGCCACTAGGCTTTCAGGAAAGCAAGTAACTAGCTTTTAGGGCCTTAGTGGCAAGAAGTAAGATCTCCTACCATGACACACATGACAATGGAATCCCCAAACAGAGAAATGTGATTCAGCTGCTTGCTGTAGAGACTGTTCTGAGAATGCTAGCCAAATGCAATTTATAAAACATAACCAAGTAAAAGGTATGTACACTGGCAAGAACGTATCATTATTTGCAATGAGTATGATTTTATACCTGAAAATTCAAAATTAACTAGAAAAATTATTAGAGATAATATGATAAAAGTATCAGGTTAGACCAGAATTTTCAATTTAGCACTACTGACATTTGGGACTAGATAATTTGGGGTTGGAGTGGAGATGGGAGATGTCCTGTGCATTTAGAATCAAAATCAGAAGCCATTCCTGGCTTCTACTTGCTAGATACCACTAGCATTCCATCTCCTAACAAGCTTTGATAAATAAGAATGTCTTTGGACTTTGCTAAATATCTCCTAGGGGGAAGGTAATCACTCTTACTTGAATAGGGTTGCACAATTAGTTTGTAAAAATCAATACCTTAGCCGGGCTCAGCCTGTAATCCCATGCTTTGGGAGGCTGAGGTGAGTGGATTGCCTGAGCCTGCGGGTTCGAGACCCACCTGGGCAATTTGGCGAGACCTCATCTCTACAATAAATCAAAAAATTAGCTGGGCGTGGTAGTGCGCACCTGTAGTTCCAGCTACTTGGAAGGCTGAGGCGGAAGGATCACCGGAGCCCAGCAGGTTGAGTGTGTGGTGGCCGGGAGCATGCCACTGCACTCCAGTCTGGGCAACAGAGTGAGACTTCAACTCACTTCAAAAAAAAAAAAAAAACAATAGCTTAAATTAAAAATTATAATAAAAAAAAATTTCATTCATATTTAAATCACCTCAAAATCAGATTAAATCCATCTAAAATGGCTTAGTGCATGGTGTGAGACAGGAATCTAATTTTACTTGTTGATTCTTTGTAAGATCTTGATTTGTATATTTATCTTAGATCTTGTCAGATCAAAGAACTTGATTATGAGTTCTAAGGGTTTTTTTTAACTCTCTGGGATGTTCTAGGTAGTTGATCATATCATTCACAAAAAAATAACAATCATTTCTTTCATTTCTGCCTAGCTGCCTTTCCTAGCATTTTGAGAGCAATGATAATTGTGGTAATAAGTGGAATTCTTGTTCTTGGCATTAATGGAAAGACTTTAGTGTTTCACCATTATCACCAATGACTTTTATATTTCTTCAGCATTTGAGATTGCTGTATCCTATTGGGTTTGATATGCACTTGACCCTTGAACAACACAGGGGGTAGGGTCACTGATGGCGCCCCCCGCCCACCCACAGTCAAGATTCCACATATAACTTTTGACTCCCCAAAACTTAACTTCTAATAGCCTATTTTTGACTGGAAGCCTTATCAATAACATAAATGGTTGATTAACACATTTTTGTATGCTGTTTGTATTACAGACTGTATTCTTACAAGGAAGTAAGCTACAGAAAGTAAAATGTTATTAAGAAAATCATAAGATAAAGAAAACATGTTTACTGTTCATTAAGAGAATCATCATAAAGATCTTCATCCTCATCATCTTCACATTGGGGAGGAGGGAGAGGAGGACTTGGTCTTGCTGTCTCAGGGGTGGCAGAAGTAGAAGAACATCCATGTACAAGTGGGCCCACACAGTTCGAGCCCATGTCATCCAAGAGTCAACTGTAATTATTTTCGAAATATTCTGAAATAGTGATTTTGATTTCTATCTTTGGCCTATGGTCAGAGAATTCCTTTTCCTTTTTTTTCTGTTTGTGTGTGTGTGTGTGTGTGTGTGTGTGCGTGTGTGATTTTTACCATTTTGTATGTGTGCAATGAATCTTAAATTATACGACATAGATATTCTACAAAACGTGTCTAATAATACTTTCCATAATGATAGAAACGTTCTACCCATGGTGTCCAATACAGTAGTCAATAGCCCTGTGTGGTTATTGAGATCCTGAAATATGGCTAATGTGAGTAACTGAATTTTCCATTTTATTTCACTTGAATCAGTTTAAACTTAAATGGGATTGGCAAACTTGACCCACTTAAAAAAAAACTGAACTCCTATGATCTGATGATGTAAAATGCACACCAGACATAAACATACAAAAAAGTCATAAAAAGATTATAAAAAGATCAAGAAAAGTATGTGACTGTGGTGGTAACTTTCTTAATCAAGATCCAAAAAAGCACATAAATGACTTTATGGATATAAAAACTTGTATATGGTAAAATATGCCAAAAACAAAATCAGTGCACTAAGGGTCAGGGATAGTAAATTTTTCAATACAGATGACAGATTAAAAAGTAAGATCTATATTATAACAAAAAACCTTAAAATTTGAATTTGTTGAAAAGGCAAACCATCTTGAGGCTGAGGTGGAAGGATCATCTGAGCTTAGGAGGTCAAGGTTGTGATGAGCCATGATCATGACACTGCACTCCAGCCTGGGCAACAGAGTGAGACTCTGACTGAAAAATAAAAATGAAAAAAATTAAAAACAAAATAAAATACAAACAATCCAATAGAAAATAGGCAAAGAATGTGATTAGAGAACTCATAGAAAAGTAAATGCAAAAGGCTAAACATGAAACAACTGCTCATATTAACCAACAGTTTGAAAGGGGCATATTTGAGTAAAAATAAAATGTTTTCTTGCACTTGTAAACTAGTAACATTATAAGGTATTTAAACAGCCTCAGCTGGCATGGATTCAAGGGAAAAGGTACCCTTACGTATGGAAACAATCTGGCATCATCCGTTAGCAATATTCCTGCATGTGCATTTAATCTCAAATTCCCCTCTTGGGAATCCATCTCTTTGAAACAAAAGTGGCCATATGTCAGGATAAACATGCAAGGATGTTAACTGCTGTGTTACTCATGGTGGCAAAAACAAAATGCAAAACTGCAAATGAAGTGAATGTCCATCCATCTGATCATAGCTAAAGAGCTTCAGTTTGTCAACACTACTGAATATAGAATGAATAAAAATATATCACAATACACTGAACAAAAAAGCAGGCATGCAAACTGGTTATCTTCCTTTAAGTTAGACATGACAGAGATTTGCAAAAATGCAAAACAGTGTCAGTCTTTATATGGACTTTTGTTTTTGAAAAAGTTAGTCTTTTTCATTAAATATATTAATTGTGTTGAGAGGTATAGGTTTATCATTGTTACTTAAAATAAATACATAAGTATTTTGAAAATATTCTCATTGAATGAAAATTATAAGAAAACTATATATGTAATTAGAAAAAAATTCACTGAATTAGAAGAAAAATCCACTAATGATTTGAGTTGATATCTTAGACCATTCAGGTTGCCATAAGAAAATTCCATAAACAAGCAGCATATCCCCACTTAGAAACAACAGAAATTTATTTCTTACAATTCTAGAAGCTGGGAAATCCAAGATCAAGACACTGGTAGATTTTTGTGTCTGGTGAGGGCTTGCTTCCTACTTTGTAGAAATGGGACTTCTGGCTGTGTCCTCACATGGTGGAAGGGACCAGGCAGCTCTCTGGGGCCTTTTTCATAGGGATACTAGTTGCATTCATGAGGACTTTATTCTCATGACTTAGTCATCTTTCAAAGGTTCCATCTCCTAATATCATTCCATTGGTGATTAGAGTTCAACATATGAACTTTGGAGGGACATACACGTTCAGATCACAGCAGTAGACATCACAGAAAGGAAGACACCTGCACGCGCATGTTTAATGCAACACTTTTCACAATAGCAAAAACATAAAACCAACCCAGATGCCCATCAAAAGTAGACTGGATAAAGAAAATGTCACACTTCATCAATAAGGGTACCCAATCTCAAAACAGGTGACATGGAAACCAAAGTGAGGCCCAAACTTTACCTCTGCAATGACCATTTGTATACCTAACCCTGAATTGTACCCCACATCTTTCAAATAAAAATTTTTTTTAAATAACCGGGCCTGCAGAAGGATTGCCTGAGCCCTGCAGGTCGAGGCTGTGGTGGCCCTGAGCGTGCCACTGCACTCCAGCCTGGGCGACAAGAGTAAGACTTCAACTAAAAAAAAAATTTTTTTTAATTAAAATATAAAAATATTTATAAAGCCAAAAAAAAAAAGGACCCTACCTATCCTCATACACAAAAATCAACTCTAAATTGATCAGAGACCTAAACATAAAACCTCAAACTATAAGACCCTTAGAAAATGCAGGAGACACTCTTATGGAAATTGGAACTGGCAACCAATTCCTGATCAAAACTCGAAATGCCCATGCCATAAGAGATAAGATAGACAAGTGTAACTTCATCAACTGACAAGCTTCTGCAAAGCCAAAGAAACCATCAAGAGAGCAGGGAGACATCCCACAGACTACGAAAAAACATTTACCAAATCTATGTCTAACAAAGGCCTAACATCTAGGATCTACAATGAACTAAAGAGTGCTGAGGAGAAAAAAACAAGCAGCCCCATTATAAAGTGGGCAAAAGATATGAACAGACAGTTCTCAAAAGAAGACATACGAGCAGCCAACAGATACATGAAAAAAGTTCAGCCTCACTAGTCATCAAGGAGATGCAAATTAAAACTACATTGAGATACCACCTAACTCCAGTCAGAATGGCCATCATCAATAACTCAAAAAATAACAGATGCTGGAGAGTACGTGGCGAGAAGGAAACGCTTCTACACTGTTGATAGGAGTGTAAACTAGTACATCCTCTGTGGAAATCAGTGTGATGATTCCTAAAAGTTCTAAAAATTGACCTTCCATATGACCCTGCAATCCCCCTGCTGGGAATATAACCAGAAGAACTCAAATCACTCTGTAAAAAAGATACCTGCACACGTATGTTTATCACAGCATTGTTCACAATAGCAAGATCATGAAACCAACCATGCTGTCTATCAAAAGAGGACTGGATTAAAAAAATGTAAACCACCATATTAATTAACACGGGAAATGCCCTACTTCCGGAATTTCTATTTTTGAGGTAATACATTTCCTTACCATTTCAGCCAGATTATATT
>CAUYQG010292290.1:0-13139 GCA_963574415.1 Tarsius wallacei
CTCATCTGCAATATGACTTCCAATATCACCAATCAAAGGGAGAAAGCAGAGCCTAATGGCAGGGCAGGGTTCCCTTCCAATTCTGAAGAGGAAAGAGCAGGACAGAGGTGATCTGTAGCCAAGACAGTCCCTTCAGCCCAAAATGAAAATGAAAAGTTTTTATATGAGCTGCTATGACTTCTTTGAGATGTTGGAATTTCAAATCCACCAGACTTGGCCTCAAGTCCCAGTTATGCCACTTTGTGTGACCTCAGGCAAGATGCTCAACTCATTGAACCTCAGTTTTCTCATCTGTAGAGATAATAGTAATAACTATTCAGAAAGAGCTTGTGAGAAGTAAATGAATGGATATACTTAAGATACTCTGTATGATTCATATTATTATTAATATTGTTAGAGTAGCAAGCTTCCTCTCTCTGGCTTGAGAATCCATATCTCCAATAACAACAAAAAAAATTAGATGATCTCGAAGACCTCTGTTTTTGAAATTTCTGAATCTATTGCCACTTTTCAGATGCAAAAACGGAGTCACATTTCACCAATAATAAACGCCATGGTTTCCAAGACCATTACCCCTATAACTAGACTCTAAATACTTTATTCTGTTCTAATTTACAGACTTACCGAAGGCCCGGGCCTTTTGAATGTTCAGCTGGAATGTTAATTATGGGAAATTCCAGAATCCGTGGCTTAGAGACAAGTTCTCATTTACTCTGTTGCCTGGCGCTGGGACCCTTCTTGTCTTGCCTTCAGAGCACCGACTTACTTTCCAAAGCCCACGCAACCGAAGCCAGATGGCCTTGCCGCCTGGTCCCTGCTGCCTCGCGGGCTCCTAACCACGCCAGCCCTCAGAGCTTCATCCTCTGGCCTGAGTCTCCTGTTTCTTCCCCTCCGCTCCTCTCCCAGGCCTCAAAGGTGGTCTTAAAGAAAGCTCCTGTTATGCAACTTCCAGAAGCACATTCTAAGCCTTATTCTGGGCCTGAGTCACTAGTAACCAGGAAGAACCACAAGTTCATTGGCTCCTTGTCAGACTTTAACACCATCCACTTGATTTGAAAGACCACGTTTTTTTAGTGACTGAACTTTTGCCATTCCTTTGCTTGTTCCACGGGTGGTGGCATTCTTTACACTGTAATGGGACATTTTGTCATCTGTCTCAGTCACTAGCTTGTTGGACTCCTCTCCCCATGATGGGGCAGTGCAGGAAGTTTCCAGGGATCACAAAGTCCAAGATCCTGAAGGCAGTTATGCCCTAACGGACCTGGATTCTGTTTTGCCTTGCTGTGTCACCTGACTTCATGACTCAGAGAGGTTAGCACGATTCACAGAGAGGCCGGACTTCACCCATGGTGGGAGGTTCTAGACATCCATTCCGTGGAGAGAGGTTTGGGAAAGATTGGGGTGGTGGGTATTCATAGAAGCCTAGAAGTATTGGGTAGAAGGAATCCAAAATCCTCAGAGTAGTAAGAAGATTAAAAAAAGACTCAATTATTTCAACTCCCTGACTCGCCATGTTCTCCCAGGCAATGATCTTCATATTCCAAGGCTGGTCTTGAGGGGTGGGATCATTTTCAAGGGCAGAGGCACAAATGAGCCCTAGTGGGTAGATCGATGGTGTGATGGGCATCACGCAGGTCATCCTCAGTTCCTTTAAGTGATGGGAGATGAGGAGACGGATGGGGGCATGGCTCCTGCCCCTGAATGAACTGAGCGATGGATGCCTGAAGAAACTCCATGGGTTTGGATTGTGTGGAGCAGTGCGTGATTCTTGGCTTTCGACTTTTGCAAATGCTTTCCGTGTACCTTCGTTTTACAGGGAAAAAAAAGGTAGGACTTCAGGGATCAAATACTCTAGGTTTTGTAGCCAGTTAAACACAAGAAAGGTTGGGAAAGATATTCCCGTCCTCGTCCCAGGCCTTCTCCCCAGAGTCCCTCTGCCTCCTCTGTGCAGGGTCAGGGCCCAGGTCATGGACCTGAGAGGCTCTGGGGGGACTGCCATCCCTTTCTTCCCACAGGGAGCCAGTCACCTCGACAAGGCAGAATGAATCTCGCTAGGACACCAGCCAGCGTCTTGGAAGCCTTCATTTTTCTCCTTCAAGTACTCAACTCCCAGAGAGCCAAGCAATCTGCCTAGTGTACCAGAAAGCCATGTCCATTTTTATTTGGAGCTGTTTAATACGTATTAGCAACATGCCAAGCACAGTCCCAAGATCCCCAAGAGCCTTCCTCCTCGCTTTGAATTGATTTATGCTAAAACAATTACACACCCTGGAGCATCACTCCCGAAGCTAGCTGTGGGGGACCCCCATGGGACCCCATGGGAAGTACAAGGTTACAGCAGCATCCCTTTGGTTTTCCTGAGGTAAAGCACCCTGGAAGAACTCCTAGGCAGACCAGCTTTATGTCCGGTCTGCACGGGATGCGTCTGGCTTGGCTGAGGTTTCAGTGCATGTGGTAAGAGGTATTAGTGGAACCCAGGAAGCCCTCTGCATTCAGGATTAACCGGCTGTCCACCTCACAGATGCTCCCAGGTCCCTCTGGGGGACCACAATTGAGGCCCTCAGTACATGCAACTGTCTTGGAGAGGAGGCCTCTCCAGTGAACCTGTGTGTTCCTGCTCCCACGGTCTGACTTATGTTCTTATCGAGAAGCAGTTATGGCCAGGTTCGGGGCTCACACTTGTAATCCTAGCACTTTGGGAGGTCAAGGCAAAAGGATTGCTTGAGCCCCAGAGTTCAAGACCACCCTGGGCAACACAGTGAGAACTTATATCTACAAAAATAAAAAAATTAGCCAGATAGGGTGGTGCACACCTGTAGCCCAAGCTACTTAGAAGGCTGAAGTGGAAGGATCACCTAAACCCCTAAGAGGTGGAGGCTGCAGTGAGCCATAATCATGCCACTGCACTCCAGCCTGGGCAACAGAATGAGACACCCCCTCAAAAAAAGAATGAGGAGGAGGAGGAGGAGGAAGGAGAGAAGGAGAAGCAGCGGTGGTATCTGATCTCAGGACTCCTCATTCCAAATTTCCTTGTTATTATAATTTCATAATTTTGGTCACTGTTATGTAACCTGAAGATAGATGAGTTTATGGAGGGGAAAAAAAAAGGGCTGTTTCTATGAAAACCGAGTAGAATGATTCTGAAAGAATTGGCAACGGCTGTTACTAAAAATAATTATTGCCTAATTAGGTGTGGGCACAACAACTGGAGAGGATGGGGGCAAAATAGTAAAAGTTTGAAATGGCTCTGCATGACGATTCCTTCCCAGGTGGACTTGAGTTTGCCTCTCACATAAAAAAACGCTAAGCTGGAAATCAGGGCTATTGAGGTATGGGTGTGGCTTATGCAGAACGACTGGGGGAGTTCTAATCAGTGGAGACTTGCCCAAGAAAAAGTCTCAGCCCTGTGTTGTAGTAATAATAATTATAGTAAGAGATGATGAATAAGTGTATTTTATTTAAGATAAAATAAAAACATTTAAAGTATGCAAAGGGGGACTCCTGAAAACCGAAATTATTTTTTGGAGGGCAGGCCCCTTGTAATACAGGCTTCCCCCACTAGGAGAGTGTTCTAGGATACTTACCGGCATCAGTGGACCAGCTCGGATTGTTGTGAGAGGCCGCATTTGGCTTCTGTGAAATTTTTTTTGGAGATTCTTTCAGTGTGTTTGTCCATTTCACGACGGGTGATTTACAAGTCCACCTGCCCACACCGCGCTGAGTGTTCAGCAATTTTTGGCAAAAAAAAGGTATGACCCCCGTGCCCCACACTCCCTATTCACCTGATCTTGCCCGGAGCGACATTTTTGGTTTCCCGATGGAAAAAAGTCCTCAAAGGGAAACATGACGCCGATGAGGAAGAGGTGAGACAAAAGTACAGCAAAAGTACAAAAAAGCATCAAAACTGACAAGCTTAAAAGCTGTTTTGAGCAGTGGAAAAAGCATCTCGATAGGTGTATTGCATCAAATGGAAAGTACTTTGAATGTGACTGAAGTTTAAACACGTAGGAATAAATACACATCTTTTCATAAATAAATTCTGGTTTCGGAGAGTTCGCCCTCATAAATCTATATTTTTCTACAGTACTCCTCTTCAACTGATTTTTTTTCCAGGTAACCAACTACCAGTCTGAAAAGGGGTCTCTACTGTACCGGGAGGTAAATGTGCCAAAGTACCCAGAGAGTAAATGAAAACAAAGAATGGGCCTCCCCAACCTGAAGGCTTTTCTTCCCTTATTGCTCATGGAGTCTTCTTTCATTTGTTCATGTATTGAGTTCATCAATATCCTTGAGCCTCCTGAGAAAGGCTAAACACTGGGAGTAGGGTGAGGGACAGGGTGGCTGGTGGCACCCACGTTCCTGGAGTTCCTCTACTCAAATGCCTCTCCTTCCCGACTCCTCTGCTCCCATGCCACGGTGACCCCTGACTTCCCTTCTGCGTCCATTGTCTAGAATCTGCTACCCCACTCCCAGTCTGCCCAAAGATTTCCATCGTAAATGCCACCTCCTCCTTGAAGTCGTCCCTGATTTCCCCAGACAGAAATTATCTCTGTCCACTCTCACTCCATAAAACAGTTTGCTGCTCTTTTATGGAATTTGTCATGCTCTAATTTTTATTACAAGTGTCTTGTCCTAGATACCACTCTTTTCCTAGTTTGCAAGGCCACATAAGTCAAAGACCAAGACCCAGTCATTCTGGCATCTCTGCACTGCCTGATCCAGGATCTTGTTTCTAAATTCTAACTGTTGCTTTGCTTACTAAAATACTGCATATAAATATTGAACATAGGAGATAATCAAGAAAAAATATCTGTTAATAGATTATGAATCTGTCTCCCTATCTCTCTCTCTCTGTCTTTTTAAAATTAGAGATAGGATCCCACTATGTTTTCCAGGCTAGCCTCAAGCTATCCTCCTGCCTGGGCCTCCCAAAGTGCTGGGATTATGGGCATGCGCCACCATGACCAGTCTGTCTCATATCTCTAAGAAACATTTTTGATCGACTATGCAAACTTCAAAGCATCTTTTATTCACCAGCTAGATTTCAAGTAATACAATACGATCTGCTAAACTTTTAGAAGTTTTATTTGTTTGAGGGCCTTGCATTCTATGGAGACTTTCCTTCCTGCTGGAAAACAACTGGATGTAAAATGAAAGAAATTACGTTTTCCCTCACATTTCTAGGAATATTATTATGCCAGGGATTTTGTTTATTCTCATATGCCCAGAACGGAGAGGTGAGGGAATAAGAAGAACATGATGCCTCTTTGGAAATTTCAGAATTCTAAAAGTTTCCCACTCCCACTTGCATTGAAAGGTTGAGACTATGCCTCCTTGTGACCTAGGCGACTATAAATGATAATAACCTAATCAATTACCCAGGGTGGCCATGATCCCAAGTCATTATAGCTTTTTTTTTTTTTTGAGTTGGAGTCTCACTCTGTCGCCCAGACTGGAGTGCAGTGGCCGCTCCCGGCCACCGCAGCCTCGACCTGCTGGGCTCCAGTGATCCTTCCGCCTCAGCCTTCCAAGTAGCTGGAACTACAGGAGTGCGCTACCACACCCGGCTAATTTTTTTGATTTATTGTAGAGATGAGGTCTCGCCAAGTTGCCCGGGTGGGTCTCGAACCCACGGGCTCAGGCAATCCACTCACCTCAGCCTCCCCAAGCGAGGGATTACAGGCTGAGCCACCAAGCCCGGATCATTATAGCTTTTGACCCTATGAACCAAACACATTCACAGGAGCCCTGCATGGCATGGCTCTGAAACACAATCACTTCCAAAGAAAATAATCGCTACTCAATAATGCACTTTGTGTTGGTAATGGAACTTGGTTAATCACCATACTGATGCAGGTGATGTCTGTACAGTCTTGACTGCTGTCCAACACTTAGCACACCATGGAAGTAGATTATGCCTAGGAGGAGGTTAATTGACCTGCATTTTTTTTTTGAGTCGGGGTCTTACTCATGCCCAGGCTGGAGTGCAGTGGCACCCTCATGGCCACTGCAGCCTCGACCTGCTGGACTTAGGTGATCCTTCCACCTCAGCTTTCCAAGTAGCTGGAACTACAGGCACACACCCAGCTAATTTTTTAAAATTTATTTATTGTAGAGACGTGGTCTTGCCCAGGCTGATCTTGAATCCATGGGCTCAGACAATCTTCTTGCCTCTGCCTTCCAAAGTGCTGGGATTACAGGTGTGAGCCACCGAGACCTGTCTTTTAAAGGGCTTAGAGGGAAGCAGGGTCACAAGGTGGAAAGATCTTGGGATGGGGACGTCAGCTGTCCAGGTTAGCATTCGACTCCACTCTTGTAAGCTGTGTGGCTTAAACAAGCAGAGCCTTATTTTCCCTCTTTGCTAAATGGAAAAAGGAATATGTACTTAGCAAAATTTTAAACATTCTCATCAAAAAAAAAAAGTACGTGATGTAATGGAAATGTTGATTAGATTGACTTGATCATTTCACTGTGAATACATATATCAAAACATCAAGTTGCAAACCATAGATACAAGGGGGAACTCCGCCCCAACTGGAATTTATTTATTAAAAGCTGTGTATTTATTCTTCAGTCGCCTTCAGAGTCCTCTCCGTTTGATGCAATACACCTACCGAGACACTTTTTCCACTGCTCAAACCAGTTTTTAAACTAGTCAATTTTGATGCCTTTTAGTGCTTCTGCCATTGTTTGTATGTTTATTTCACCTCTTCCCACATTGGCAAAATGTTTTCCTTTGAGGATTTTCTTCACTCTGGGAAACAAAAAAAAGTCACTTGAGGCAAGATCGAGTAAATAGACACAGGGATCATATCATTTTTGGTCAAAAACTGCTGAACACTCAGCATGGTGTGAACCTGCTCTCGTAAATCACCCATCATGAAATTGGCAAACTCGCTGCAAGAATCCCGCCCCCCAAAATTCACTGAGGCCAAACACAGCCTCTATCAACACTTCCTGGTACACTGATACCTGTATTACAGGGGTCCTGCCCTCCAAAAAAATAATTCCAATTTTTGAATCCCCCCTCATAGATACAATTTTTATTTGTCAACTATATCTTAAAGCTTTGGGACACAGGGGAGAAAAGAAAGGAAAAGAAATAAGAGCGAGACTCCTAAGTGCGAAATGTGTTAACTACCCTTTTAGTAGAAGAAAGTGAATTTACCGTATTTCTTTTATGATTGTGAAGGAGTGTGAATGTAGAGTGAGTCAACAGTTTCTTAATAGTAAAGTCTATGATAAATTATTTTAAAACGAATATATGCTTAGCAGGGTTGTGGTGAGAAATACATGAGAGGTTGTAGGTAAAATGTCATGTACCTAGAAGATTACTACAGATGAACTAGTCAATGCCTTGTATTACTCAACTCAGTCGAGTCTCTTAAACTCCAAGAGAGATAAGGCAAGTACTACAGGGTGAACTGTCTAAAATGACTACTATTTGACTTTTTTGACCTACGAGATAGATTACGGATCCACCTGATATTATCCGCATTCTATAGATAAGGAAACTGCAGAACCCAGTGGTTCTCTCAGACCACTGCACTCTGGTGTGCCAAATGGTCTCTCATCAAAACGCTTTTCAAAATAGTAAAGACAAACACACCAAAAAAAAAATAGGCAAAGACAATGAGTAGACATTTCACAGAAGAAACACAAATGGCCAGTGAATGCAAAAAAAAAGATAAACTCACCAGTAATCAAGATATATAAATTAAAACAAAAGCCAGGTACTTTTCCCCACCATTAGCAATTTTTAAATGTTACCACTCAGTGTTGGAGAAGGTTCAGGGAAATGTATAGGATCATGTATACTTGGCAGAAGTACAAAGCAGATAATTTTTCTGAAATTAACTTAACTATGTATAAAAATCCTAAAAGAATTCAGGAGTCGATGTCCAGAAATTTGTCTAAAATCACACTCAAAAATTTGAAAAATCAATGATGCATATTACAGTATTATTTACAATATAAAATTTAAACAGCTTACATGTCCAAAGTAGAGAAATAAATTTAGCAACACATAATATGAACTCTGCATCCATTAAAAATTATGCTTGAGAAGATTATTTAATGACATGAGAAATATTTCATGTTACAGCAAGTAAATAAATAGGTTTAAATGATGCATATATACAATACTGTTTCAATTTTATAATTTATTTTACACACATATACACATACTCATGCATTTAAAAATCCAGCAAGAGGCCGGGCTTGGTGGCTCAGCCTGTAAGCCCAGCACTTTGGGAGGCCGAGGCAAGTGGATTGCCTGAGGCCACGGGTTCGAGATCGGCCTGGGCAACTTGGCGAGACCTTGTCTCTACAATAAATCAAAAACTAGCATGTGCCTGTAGTTCCAGATACATGGAAGGCTGAGGCGGAAGGATCACCTGCATCCCGCAGGTTGAGGCTGCGGTGGCTGGGAGAGTGCCACTGCACTCCAGTCTGGGTGATGGAGTGAGACTCCAACTCGAAAAAAAAAAAAAAAATCCAGAAGAAATACACAAAAATTTTAACGTTCTCACTGCAATGAGGAATTGTAGATTTTTTTTCTTTTTCATATTCTTTTGTATTTTCTAGATTTTTTTAAATGAACATGTATTTATGAGCAGAAAAAATATTGCTCAAAATATTAATTTTTTTAGTTGAAAGATTACTTTAAGCAAAAGAAACAATTTGCCTAGAGACCAAAAAACTAACCATCATCCTCATACATCATCTTATCAGATGAAACACTATTTTGATGTGATAACATATCCAGAAATTATGCTAAGACTTTCCACAAAATGGAGGTGCCAACCCTGGTTTTGTCCACAGGCAGGACACAATTAAACCTGACCCAGCAATCAGCAGTGGGATGTGGCAGATGAGGAAAGACCAGGATGTGGGATTTAGCTTAACCACCAAACCAACAATCAGTGCTATCAAGGTATTGAACATGACGTGCCTGAGTTCAACTATGAAAAATCTGAAGTCAGTGAATATAAGAAGGCCAGGTAAGTTTGGAAAGCTTCAGCTACATCTATTGAGCATATTTGTGAAGCAAAAAGAGTAAAATCTCTCCGTTCCACATAGTCTGATAGATTTAGGTTGCTTCCACAAGTGGGACAAAAAAAAAAAAAACCCTGAGATCTATCTATAAAAATTGTGTATTTATTCTTACATGTTTAAATTTCAGTCACCTTCAAAGTACTCTCCATTTGATGCAATACAGCTATCAGGATGCTTTTTCCACTGCTCAAAACAGTTTTTGAACTTGTCGATTTTTATACCTTTTAGTGTTTCTGCTATTTTTTTGTTTCTCGTCTTCCACATGGGCAAAACGTTTTCCTTTGAGGACTTTTTTCATTAGGGGAAACCAAAAAAAGTCATTCGGGGTGAGATCAAGAGAATGGGTAGGGTGGGGCATGAGGGTCATGCCTTTTTTGTCAAAAACTGCTTATGCAAATTATGAAATGGGCAAATGTGTTGAAAGAATCTCCAACAACAAAAAGATTCACTGAAGCTGAACGCAGTCTTTCACACCACCGCTAGCTGGTACACTGATGCCGATGGGATTCTAAAACATTCAACTAGTGGAGGAAGCCTTTACTCCAAGGGGCACGCCCTTCAAAAGATAATTCTGGTTTTTAGGGGGGTCCCTCTTCATATACCTTAAAAGTTTTATTCTTAAATAAATGTACTCTTAGCCGGGCTTGGTGGCTCATCCTGTTATCCCATGCCATGGGAGGCTGAGGTGAGTGGATTGCCTGAGCCCGCGGGTTCGAGACCCGCCTGGGCAACTTGGTGAGACCTCATCTCTACAATAAATCAAAAACTAGCCGGGCATGGTAGCGCATGCCTGTAGTTCCAGCTGCTTGGAAGGCTGAGGCGGAAGGATCGCTCGAGCCCAGCAGGTCAAGGCTGCGGTGGCCGGGAGCGGCCACTGCACTCCAGTCTGGGAGACAAAGTGAGACTCCAACTCAAAAAATAATAATAATAAATAAATAAAAAATAAATAAATGTACTCTTGTTGTTATTATTATTATTATTATTGTTATTATTAATATTTAGGGCTAAGATTTTTTCTTGGAGCACATGTCCACTGATTGGAACTTCCCCAGTTGTTTCGCATAAGCCACACCTATACCTCAATAGCTATGATTTCTAGCTTAGATAATAAATAATAATAATAACAATAATAATAATAACAAGACTACATTTATTTAAGAATAAAACTTTTAAGGTATATGAAGAGGGACCCCCCAAAACTGGAATTATCTTTTGAAGGGCGTGCCCCTTGGAGCAAAGGCTTCCCCCACTAGTTGAATGTTCTAGAATCCCATCGGCATCAGTGTACCAGCTAGCGTTGGTGTGAAAGACTGCAGGAGGCAAACTCAAGTCCACCTGGGAAGGAATCTGAATGCAGAGCCATTTCAGACGAGCTGGTACATTGATGCTGATGGGTTCCTAGAACACCTATCTCGTGGGGGAAGCCTGTACTGCAAGGGATCCACCCTCCAAAAAATAATTCCAGGTTTTGGGGAGCCCCTCTCATATTGTGGACATTTTTTATATTCCCTTTTTTTCATCCATTACTTTATGGCTCTCTCTGTGCAGTTCAGGTAGGGCTGACATAGCCACAAATTGCCCTTTCTGAAACACACAGACCTACACCTAGCTGATAGACTCCTCCAATCCTCTGGCCACAGGGTTGGGTTCAGAGGTGGGCTTTTGACTCAGTCAGACAAATCAGACTTTCCTGGTATTTTACCAGGGTTCTTGGGCAATACAATTATTTGGGGCTTCCAGCAGCCATCTTCTCTATTCATGGAGAGAAATTACCTTATAATTAAAACAAGCTGAGGCATGCAGATGAGAGAGAGAGAGAGAGAGTGAGAGTAATAACAAACATTCTTTGACCTGCTGGATGCAACTATTCCTGAAGCTAGCTATTGCTCATGAACTTCCCAGATACTTGAGCAAATGAATATCTTTTTTTTAAAGGTATAAATTAGACCTCTGTCACTTGCAACCGAAATATTCCTGATTAACACAGCTTCTTTCTCATCATAATCTTTTCGGTATTATCACTGAGGCAATTAGGATTTGGTCTCTTCCTACTTAAAAGTAGCCCCTATTCCTGAAATAAATAGCAAGTATAGGAAAGAGGTCTCAGGATGCATGTCTCTTTTAGCCGTAGCATCTCGATACCTAGAGAACTAAACGGGTGCATGGGAGCAGGGAGAAAGGGTCAAAATTAATCTTTTGATAGATAGAGTCCATGAGCTCTATTCCAGTTCACCGAGAGAGAGTAAATCAGACAGGGAATTAAAGCCACACCCTGGCTATTAATAAAATACTCCTTTGGAAAATATCAATAGTTACCAGAAAGGATGTAGTCACCCCATTATCTCTGTTCTCCTCTTATTCCTGTACACACAGCTAAACTACAGTTACAGTCAGGTTTGGTGCATGGCTAGATCCAGTCAGTACAATGTGAGCAGAAATGCATTTTATTGATTCATTCTATAGCTATTTCTCAGCAGTTAGAATAGAACTCAAGGTGGGGACTAGGTCTTTTTAAAAAGGTAAAGGACTAATTTTCAGGACACAAGGAATAGAAGTGGCATGAGCTTGCACGCAGCCTTTGCTGGGTAGTAGTCACTATCTCTACCATAAGTCACACATACACACACACACGCGGTAGCCACCATCTCTACCATAAGTCACACACCCACACACGCACACATTAAAAAAACTGGGGTGCCGAAAAATGTATACACATTCTAAGAGGTGTCATCTTTGTATTACTTTTTGAAGTTGAATTAAATTACGGCAGCAATGGGTAGTATGACGTTCATGCAACCGAGCTTCCGCCATTTTCTTTGACTGTCCTGCCTGTCACATGGTGATATAGCATTCATTTGAGTAACATCATCTTTTGACTGACATACTCAAAATGTATGTCATACTTAAAATGTTATTATATATATATATATATATATTTTTTTTTTTTTTTAATTTATAAGTCTGGGTCTCACTCTGTCACCCAGGCTGGAATGCAATGGCATGATCATAGCTCACTGCAGCCTCAAACTCCTAGGCTCAAGTGATCCTCCTGCCCTCAGCCTCTCCGAGTTCTGGGATCACAGGCGTGAACCACCATGCCCAGCTTCATTAGTCAGTTCCACTAAAGAACAAAGCATGTGCTCATTCACATAACACAAAGCACTGAGCAGGCACTGGGGCCACAAAGAACATAAGGGCATTCTCTTCTCCTATAATAAAGGTACACACGGGGGCCTCTGGGAGCCCAGGGAAGGGCCTGGAACTCTCAGGAAGGCTTCACAAAAGAGAGGCGACGTGGGCTGACTCTTAGAAGAAGCCCGCATAGGACAAAGGAGTGGAGGACACCTCAGAGAAAGGGAGCAACGGCAGGAAGAGTCCCAAGGTGCAAAAGAGCACAGCACATGCAGAAGATGCTGAGAACTTCCGTGTGACTGGAACATAAGTTAGCACCATAGAGTGGTGGGGAGAAAGGACCACAGGGCATACGAGAACTGGCAAGCTTTCCACCACAGGAGCTGATGCTGTAGGAAATTAGGCCAGCAGGGGAAGAAGGAGAGAGAACCGAAAGAGCCTCCAGCAGGACCAGTGGGGAAACCTTTGGCGAATGAACAGCCAGTGGCCCAGCAGGAAGGAAGAGAATCAAGATAAACACAGACTGGCATGGTGTCATGGTAGCCAACAGAGAGACAGTTGGAAGAAGAAAAGGCATAGAGGCAGAGGCAGAGTCCTCAGAGACATAAACCGTTCCCACCTATGCCCATGGTCCCCAGTGGGTGATTTTTCGTCTCTCTACCCCTGTCCCCTCCCCGTTCTGAGTCTCTTCCATTATATCATTCTCTGTCTTCGCAGATCCTGTGAGCTGATGATGCTCTTAAGGGCAGGTCTCCTTGGTTTGCTCCTGAATGTATGCCAGACATCTAGCATGGTGTCTGGCCCAGAGCGGGGGAACTCAAGAAAGCTTTGTCGAATGAATGGCCACTGGTTTCAAAGGTTTCATCATAAGCCCAGAGGATCTGCCAAGACAGAGAATGATATAACAGAAGAAACTCAGAACAGGGGGCGACGGGGTAGAGAGACAAAAA
>CAUYQG010292296.1:0-18957 GCA_963574415.1 Tarsius wallacei
CATGGGGGGTTGTTGCTGATGGTGTGCATGATTTCTTCATTATTAGAAGGGTTTCAGGAGTTAAGGGGAGGCGGGAGATGAGAAAAATTGCGGGAGATGCAGAGTCTTGTGGGAATTATAGGGAGAGAAATGACAGGGACACGAGAGTGTGGGGTGTATGTGTGTGTCTCTGCATGCATGTGTGCTCGTGTGCATGTATGCATGCATGTGCATATGTGTGAATTGTGCATGTGTGTGCATGTGCATGTGATTATGCGCTGACTAACATAAGCAGGGGTAAAGGGCACAGGGAGATGACACTTGGTGAACTGGAGGTCGATGGTGGCGAGGCTGTGAGCACTGGGCCCAGAGCAGTGGGTGTCTGCGCCTCTGTTTAGCCCTGTCCATCGGGGTGACGAGGTCTGGGTCAGTAGAAGCTCTGTCCTTGTGTGCAGGGCTACTACCCTTTGACCTTGGATGTCTGCTGAAGCTGAGGAGTAGCAAGCTGGGGGAGGCATGGTGTTGGTATGGGGGCTGCTGCTGCCCAGATGGGGAAGGGGCGAAGGGGTAGTCTACGTTGAGTGTTCAGGTCTTCTGTGCAACTCCTGCCTGGCTCATAAGAAATCAGAGCCAGCACGGCTTGTGGGTTTACTGTGTGCGGAGTCTGTGCTAGTCACGTGAAGTGAATCGTTAGATTCTCACTACAATCTCTAGAGGCCAGTGCTTATGACTTGTTATACAAGGACAGCGCTCAAGGTCCCACAACTGTTCCGTAATGGAAGCTGAACTTGAACCCAGGTCTCTGACTAATGACAGCTCATTAACAGTTGATTCAGTGGCAATATATTCTCCAAGATAATTTGTCAAGACTTCACTGCGGTTACTTTATGTGTTTTTTCTAACATCTTCGAATGCTCTGGGGTTATTGTAGTGCATGTCTTTGGCTTAGGCTGCAAGTTCTTTTGGGTTAGAAACTCCTCCTGCTCATCACAATACTGTCAAGACTGTGTAGAGTCATAATTCTTTTGTCAGTAAAAAATATAAAAAACATTTTTTCTTGTCAGTGAACCCATGGCTTTAAAAAAAATCTCCTATCAATGAGCTATTTCTAAAATACCACTTGGATGAATGTCTAAAATTTAGACTAAGTCCAAGAAGGTTTGTAAGCTTGTGAAACGCATGCGCATACCCAGAGTGACAGACCTTTGAAGCTTTGGTGCGTTCAGAAGGTTTTGGAGGCTTCTCACTTTACAACTGCTGTTGTCCTTTCTTTGGTAGCTGAACAGGAAGACACTCAGAAGAAAACCTTCACCTGCTGGATAAACTCACAGTTGGCCAAGGTAAGGAAAAAAAAAGCCTCCAAGTTAAGTTATAAATGCGTTTGTTATCCTCCCTGTTCCATAAGTTTTGGCCCCAAGGAGGCCATTGCAAAATGATACTAGTGACAGGTAAAAGGTCATGGAGTGTGTTTTGTTAAAAGAATGTGCTAAAAGTCACATTGATCTTGCTTTGATGTATTTGTTATTCTTTCTTTCTTTTTGAGTTGGAGTCTCACTGTTGCCCAGGCTGGAATGCACGCTCACAGCCATCGCAGCCTTGACCTGCTGGGCTCAGAGGATCCTTCTGCCTCAACCTCCCAAGTAGCTGGAGCTACAGGCGTGTGCTACTACACCTGGCTAATTTTTGGATTTATTGTAGAGATGAGGTCTCGCCAAGTTGTCCAGGCTTGAACTCCTGGGCTCAGGCAGTCCTCTCACCTCCGTCTCCTGTGCTGGGATTACAGGCATGAGCCACCATACTCTGCTGTTTTTCTTTCTTAACACACAAAAAGGGTATTTTTACTAAGGATATGGGATGGTGCTATAAAAATATTTAAAGTAGTAACATTTCTTTCATCAAATGAAATAATAGCAATGACAATATGAACAGTGTGTTAGACAATGTCCTAAACTCTTCAGATGTAATGATGATGACACAGAAATGACTTCACAACACCCTATGAGGTGAGGTCGATTGTAGTATTCCTGTTTAAAGGTCAAGGAAACTGAGGTAGAGAGAAGTTAGGCGACTTGCCCATGGTCACACAGCTTTTAAGAGATAGTGCTAAGATACAAACCCGGGCAGTCAAGACCCAGAGGCCTTGATTGTAATCACTGTGCTATCTTCCCTCAGTGATGCCAAGTGCCTCGAATAACCCAGATGCACAATGAATGAGCCTCTTCTCACTGGCCACTCACACTGCTCCCTGTCTGTCCATCCCCACACAATGCTTGTAATTCTGAGAAGGGGTAAACACAAAAGCAGGTTACTCCAGAAATGTAGTCTGCTCTCCAAGTGGGTCACTATGGGCTGTTTCTGAATGTCTGTAATGCCACTTCTCCGCACAGGTTTTTACCTCTCATTGAAGGCTCCACGCAGAAAGAGTGTTGTGTTACAGGAAATCTGCCATGAGATAAAGTCACTCCTTTCCTTATCATGTTTTGATATGAATCTTTGCATGTTCTCTATCATTCTATTAATTAAGAAGAAAACCACTCCTGAATAGCTTTTTCAAAGATACAAAGCACATTTATGAGATGCTTAGGGGTATTGTGTTTTTGGACCAAAGTTTGAATGGTTATTTTTCTGTGACCTTTTACAGCACAATCCTCCCTCGGTTATATCAGACCTATTCACAGACATTAAAAAGGGACATGTCCTCCTGGACCTGTTAGAAGTACTTTCCGGACAACAGCTGGTAAGATTTTTCAGTGACACAAGTGAGTGTCTTTTTTGTTCATTTAAAAAAAAATGTATGCAATATTTCTGAGTAATTTATTTGCTTGAATTTCACAGCCTCGAGATAAAGGATCTAATACATTCCAGTGTAGAATCAATATAGAACACGCCCTGACATTCCTAAAGAACCAATCAGTAAGTATAAATTTCACTTGAAAATTAATAAGAGAGATTGGTGCTAGGGAATCTTTTCTCCTTTTAACCTGCATTTCTTCTTTTTCAGATCAAACTAATAAATATTCATGTTACTGATATCATAGAGGGAAACCCATCCATTATTCTTGGCTTAATTTGGACAATTATACTGCACTTTCATGTAAGTAGTTTGATGATAGGAAAATTATTTCTACTCTAATTACCGCAGTATGCAGTAAGCGTAAGGCAATGTGTGACTTGATGCTAAATTCAGTCCTGAGTGTCTCCCATAAATAGGACCTCAGGAAAACGTGAACAGGTAAAAACTGCCATGTTTGTTGCTGTTTTTATATAAATTAATTATGCTATGTTCTAGTTTTTCTAAAAGAAACATTTGCTTTGTTCATAATTTTTAAGTTATTTTTAAAGTATTACGATAAAATAGCAAGTGAGACTTTTTAGGTAGTGCAGAAATCTGTACTAAGTCAGAATTCTAGGTCTGAAAAAAACCATATTTATTGATTGTGTATTTCATAAAGCCAGAACTGTAACTGTCATTACATCTTGGTGTCATAGTTAAAGAGCTAGCATATAGTGAGTGCTCAAAAATATCTGTGGAATGAAGTGAAAAAAGATTGCTGTTTTTTTTTTTTGAGTTGGAGTCGCACTCTGTCACCCAGACTGTAGTGCAGTGGTCACTCCCAGCCACTGCAGCCTTGACCTCCTGGGCTCTGGCAATCCTTCCGCCTCAGCCTCCCAAGTAGCTGGAACTACAAGCGTGCGCTACCACGCCCGGCTAATTTATTGTAGAGATGAGGTCTCACCAAGTTGCCCAGGTGGGTCTCGAACCTGCAGGCTCAGGCAATCCACTCACCTCAGCCTCCCAAAGTGCTGGAATTACAGGCTGAGCCACCGAGTCTGGCTTGTTGCTGTTTTTTTTAATGGAAAGTTAACTGCTGTATTATCATGATATCCTGAAATACCCATGATAGCAGCATCCGTCAGAACAGAACCTGCTGTGGTAAATGTTTGCTTATTATTATTTGTTTATTACGGCAGAGGAGAAAGGAGGAAGCTTCTGGAGTAAATGCTTGAAATCTTACCCTCTAAACTTTGTGAAATCCCTCCATGACTGAGGACCCCTGTCCAATCTGACTGAATAATACTGCAACAGCCCTGCTGTCCCCAAACTGACTCACAGATTCACTTCATTCCACAGATATTTTTGAGCACTCACTATATGCTAACTCTTTAACTATTACACCAAGATGTAATGACAGTTACAGTCCTGGCTTTATGAAATATATGATCAATAAATATGTTTTTTTCAGACCTAGAATTCTAACTGAGTAGATTTCTGTACTACCTAAAAAGTCTCACTTGCTATTTTATCATAATACTTTAAAAATAACTTAAAAATTATGAACAAAGCAAATGTTTCTTTTAGAAAAACTAGAACATAGCATAATTAATTTATATAAAATTAAAAACATGCAATACCAGGCTATATACTATTTCCGGATACATACATTTGTAGTTACAATAGAATCATATGCATAAAGATGGTGACAACTAAATTTAGGGTTGCATTTTTTTTTTCTGGGAAGGGAGAAAATGGGATTAGAGGAGGAAAGACAGAAGGTTTCAGCTGTATCTGTGATTTATTTATTTAAGAAAATCTGAACCAAGTATGAGAACATGTTAAAATGTGATCATTCATGGGCATTTATCAATTTTTTCTATACTTTTCTGGGTATGTGAAATATAATTTAAAAATTTTAATACCAATAATAAAAAAATAAAAATCATCTATAATCCACTACTCACATATAACCACTATAAATAATTTGGCATATAGTCTTTATGACATATACAGCAAGAATTAATATGTTTGTATGTGCATAACTTAAACAAAATAGGGTCATGTAATCCATAGTGTTTTCAGCCTGTTCTAAAGAACATCTTTCTAAATTTATGTATTCTTTAAGGAGGCATGGTGTTTGTTATAAAGCACTGTGTTTCATGAATGACTAGAAAGCTCATGATTATTCATGATTGTCAGTAATTTCAAATAAGAGTGCCCTTAAGATAAAGACTTTTCCATATAATCTTAATTATTTCCATGAGCCAAATTCTTAGAAGTGGAATTGCGCCATAGGTTTGCAAACTTAAATCTTTTTTTTTCCCCTTTGGTTTGACTTGAAAATGTTAAGTAAACTTTTGTTGATGTCTAACACACATAAAGAAAAATGTACAGGCCTTAAGCATAGAGATTCATAAATATCCATAAATTAAACACACTCATGTAGACACCACCCCAGATAAAAATATAGATTTCTTTTTTTTTTTGAGTCAGGGTCTCACTTTGTTATCCAGGCTGGAGTACAATGGCACCGTCACAGCTCACTGCAGCCTCGTCCTCCTGGGCACAGGCAATTCTTCTGCCTCAGCCTTCTGAGTAGCTGGGACTACAGGTGCATGCTACCATGCCCAGCTAATTTTTTGATTTTTTTTTTTTTTTTTGTAGAGACAAAGTCTCACTCTGTTGCCCAGGCTGGTCTTGAACGCCTGGGCTCAAGCAATCCTCCCACTCTGGCCTTCCTAAGTGCTGGGACTACAGACTTGAGCCACAACCCCTGGCAAAACTGTAGAACTTTGCCAGCATCTCATAGTGCCCTAGGTCCTTCTTCTAATCACTGTCCTCTACCCTAAAGATAAACCACTTTAGCCGGGCTCGGTGGCTCAGCCTGTAATCCCGCGCTTTGGGAGGCTGAGGTGAGTGGATTGCCTGAGCCTGCAGGTTCAAGACCCACCTGGGCAACTTGGTGAGACCTCATCTCTACAATAAATCAAAAAGTCAGCTGGGCGTGGTAGCACTTGCCTGTAATTCCAGCTACCCGGAGCCCAGCAGGTCGAGGCTGTAGTAGCCGTGAGTGGCCACTGCACTCGTCTGGGTGACAGAGTGAGACTCCAACTGAAAAAAAAAAAAAGATAAACCACTTTGATCTCTATCACTGATTAGTTTGGCATCTTTAACTCCATTTGACTTACAAGTGTATTCTCTTATAGACACTAAATACTCTTATATACACTATATACTCTCTTATAGACACTATTCTCTTATAGACACTATATACAATAAGTGTTTGACTTATTTCACTTTATATCATGCTTGTGAGATTTACCTTATTGTAGCAAATATCAGTAACTCGTTCTGTTTCACTGCTGTGCGTGAATATACCATTGTGTGAATATACAACAACCCATTTACCATTCTGTAATTGACATACGTTTCTTTTTGTTGCCAGTTTCCAGCTGTTATGAATCCAGCTGCTGGAAACACTTTTGTATACACTTTCCTTGTATAAGCCCTCATTTCCATTGTGTGTATACCTAGAGACAGAGTTGATGGGCTTAGGGCATGTGCCCTGAAGCTTTAGTAGACACTGCCAGTTTGCCACAGTAGTTGTTCTCATTTATACTCTCATCAGAGTTCAAGAGTTCCTTCCTCCAGTTCTTGCTAATGCTTGGCATTTAATTTTTTATTTTAGCTCTTTTGTGTGTAATGATTTATAGAAGTTTTAAATTATATTCTATATAAAAGTCCTTTGTTGGATAGATAGATAGCAAGCAAATAATTTTTCTGACTCTGTGGCTAGCTTTTTTCAATCTTTTATTTTTTATTTATTTTAATTTTTATTATAAAGATGTGGGGTACATTTCACGGTTAGGTATATAAACATTGATCATGCAGGTACCCTTGCTGATGAGGTACACCCCTCCCTCCACTAGCAGTTTCCCTCAACTGCCAATCCCACTCCCCCATCTTTTAATGGACAGACATAATTTCAGTGTAGTTTGGATTTATACTCTTTATTCTTTTTTTGTTTTTGTTTTTGTTTTTGAGTCGAGTTCTCTCTCTGTTGCCTAAGCTGGAGGGCAGTGGCACAATCATGGCTTACCCCCACCTTGACCTCCTGGACTCAGGCAATTGTTCTGCCTCAGCCTCCTGAGAAGCAGGAACTATAGGTGTGTGCCACCACATCTGGCTAATTTTTTTATTTTTTGTGGAGACAAGATCTTACTAGATTGCCTAGGCTTGTCTTGAACTCCTGGGCTCAAGTGATCCCCCCAGTTCAGCCTCCTAGGGTTACAGGTGTGAGCCACCATGTCTGCCCTGTTTTCAATGACGTCTTTTCCTGTGCCAGTATCATGAAGATATTCTCTTAAGTTATTTTGGAAAACTCCGTCCAATAGGACTTTCTGCTGTAATGGAAGTGTTCTCTAGCTGCACTGAAAAAAACATTGGCCACTAGCCACTTGTGCCTGCCGAACACTTGAGATGTGGCTAGCATGGCAAAGGAACTGAATTTTAAATTTTATTTAATTAATTTAAATTTAAATCTCCCATGTGTCTAGTAGCTGTCATAATGGACAGCGCAGTTCTACAAAGGTGAATTGTTTTCCATTTTCCATTTAGATCTATGGTCTTTCAAGAATGAACAGATTTTGTGGGTATATTATATTGAAACAATTGAAATGTACTTATTTCCATGTGACTATTTAGTTGACCCAACACTGTCTGTTGAACAGATCAGTGTTTTCCTACTGTAACTGTGGTGTCACCCCTACATATCAAGTCACCTTGTATGTGTGGCTCATTGCCAGATGGTCTTTTCTGTTTCCTTACTTATCTGTGCACCCGTAGTATACTATATTGATTTTGGTAGTTACATAGTAAGTCTTGATATCTGATTGTGTAAGTTTCTGACTTGTTCTTTAAGATAATCTTGGCTGTGCTTTGCTTTTCACATGTCATGTACATGTTATAAACTTGTCAATTTCCACATGTGAATGCACAGACACACACATGCGCACAAAGTCTCCTGGGATTTTGTTTAGGATTGCATTGGATGTATGAAACATTTTGGAAAAAGCTGACATCTTTAAAATATTGCATCTTCCAGTCCTTGAATATAATATTATCATTATTCTGCTCAAAATAGTCTCTAATTTTTATTACTATTTCTCCTTTAGCGTGTGGATTATGTAAAAATCTGTTGCTAAATTTCCAAATGTTTGGGGATTTTGTCAGTGCTATCTTTGTTACTGACTAGAATTTCAATATGGTCAGAGAACATACTCTAGGTGACGTTAGTCCTTCAGTATTGCTATGATTTGCTTTATTGGCTCAGCATGGTCAGTTTCAGTAAATGTTTTGGACACCGTTGAAAGCAGCATTGGTTCTGCCATCTTACCTACAGTGCTGATCAGATCAATACCAGTCACATCAAGTTTGTTAATTGTGTTGGTCACAGCTATTATTATTGATTGTCTGGTTATTCTGTCAATTATTGAGAGAAATGAATTAAGTACTTCTATGTTTGTGGATGTATCTTTTAAAGTTTCAGATAGATATTATCCTATTGCCCTCCAAAACACTTGAGCCATTTGTATGTTTACTAGCAATATAAAAATAGTCAATTTCTCATCCTTTTTTTTTTGAGTTGGAGTCTCAGTCTGTCACCCAGGCTGGAGTGCAGTGGCATGCTCACGGCCACCACAGTGTCGACCTGCTGGGCTCAGCCTATCCTTCTGCCTCAGCCTTCCAAGTAGCCGGAACTACAGGCATGCACTACCACACCTGGTTAATTTTTTTATTTATTGTAGGGATGAGGTCTTGCCAAGTTGCCCAGGCTGGTGTCGAATCCATGGATTCAGGCAATCTTTTCGCCTCAGCCTCCCAAATTGCTTGAGTCACTGCACTTGACCAGTTTCTCATCCTTTTACATTGCTGAATATTGACTTTAATTAATTATTTTGCCTGTACAATATAGTAAAAGCTATCCTTTTCAGTATGTATTTTGAGTTCTTTAATTACTAATATGGTTGTTTTTCATATATTTAATGGCAATTTTATTTGTTTTCTTGGGTCTCATCTATCCATGTGTCTAACTATCTTTGTTTCTGCATATATGCTTTTTCCCTTTTTTTTTTTTTTTGAGCAAGATCTCACTCTGTTACCCAGGCTGTAGTAAAGTGGCTCAGTCATGGCTTACCCTAGTCTTGACCTCCTAGGGCCAGGTGATCCTTCCACTTTAGCTTCCTGAGTAACTGAGACAGCAGGCGCATGCCACCATGCCTGGCTAATTTTTTATTTTTTGTAGAAATGAGGTCTCACTATGTTGCCCAGGCTGGTCTTGAACTCCTGAGCTCAAGCAATCCTCCTGCCTCGGCCTTCCAGAGTATTGGAATTACAGGCGTGAGCTACTGTGCTTGGCCATTTGTTTTTAACGAATGTATTTCAGTTAATCCAGTCTCTACAGACACTCCAGACTGGGAACTCAATTTAGTTCAGTTCAATTTAGTTTGACAGGTACTGAGCTCCAGGGACGAGCTCTGTTAACCCTTTAGAGGGACAGGTAGATGCTCACTCTCAATGTGAGATGCATCCCTGGGTGAGGGAAAGGAGCGACCCAAGGCCAGACTGAAAAAAAAGCCAAGTGCAGTCCAGATGGCAAATGCTGTT
The DNA here is from genome assembly GCA_963574415.1 of Tarsius wallacei. Taxonomy (NCBI): domain Eukaryota; kingdom Metazoa; phylum Chordata; class Mammalia; order Primates; family Tarsiidae; genus Tarsius; species Tarsius wallacei. The sequence goes on from CAUYQG010292296.1 coordinate 9,422, forward strand.
CTTCAAGGGTTTGTCCAGTGTTCACTTCACCAGGAGTAAACTGTGACTGTCATAAGATACTTTTCAGATCTTATTTTGGCTGAGCATTTTGTCCCAATGCTGGTAGCTTCTGCTTCTGTCTAAGTTAACGATTACTATGCCTTCTGTAGATTGAGGAGCTTGCCCGGACTCTTTCTTGCAATTACAATCAGCCTTCCCTGGAGGCTGTGAGTGTGGTTGACTCATCTCCGACCTCAAGTCCTCCAGCTAAAAAATGCTCCAAAGCCCAAGCGAGATGGCAGATGTCTGCAAAGAAGGCTCTTCTTCTGTGGGCTCAGGAGCAGTGCGCCACGTAAGTAGCTTGTTGTGACCAGAGGAGGCACACAAGGAAGCTGTATCCATTAGCACAACCTCACCGACTTCCCACCCAAACACCTTCCTCTCATACAAAGAACATTCCTACCATCCACTTTCCTCCCAGTGAATCTTCCAAATGTGGATCTGTGAGCTCAGCCACTTTGGTTTTGAAGGCCAGAAGGTAGTATCACTGGGTAAACAGCTCACCTCCACCTACTGTGTTTAGGTAGCCTATGACTACATGGAAATAAAGTGGTGCTTACATCCTTTGCTCTAGGTACAATTCCCCGATGCATCTGAAAGGTGGGTTTAGATTTAAAAAGTTTCACCACAATATGAGCTCTTTAAAAGACAGGACTATATCTTAATTGACTATACACGACCTAGCATAATGAGTTCATGGCGAATGCTCCATAAATGTGTTTTGAATGAATGAATTAACAAATGAGTGACTAAGTAACAAATACATAAAAGGATCTTTTGGAGCTGTATATGATTGCCTTAAGAGACCCCAGGCTTCATTGTCTAGAAACTCAGCTCAATTAGGAAACAAAGAGACAAGAGAGCATGCTTTTTTTGTTAAGTAGGGAAAATGGGCTGGGCATGGTGGCTCACACCTGTAATCCCAGCATTTTGGGAGGCGGAGGTGAGTGGATTGCCTGAGCAATGGGGTTCAAGACCAGCTTAGGCAACTTGGTGAGACCTTGTCTCTACAACTTAAAAAACAAAAAAATTAGCTGGGCGTGGTGGTGCACCTATAGTTCCAGCTACTTAGAAGGCTGAGGCAGAAGGACCGACTGGGCCCAGCAGGTCGAGGCTATAGTGGCCACAGCCTGGACAACAGAGTGAGAGTTAGACTCAAAAAAAAAAAGAAAAAAAAAAGTGGGAATAATGAAGGGAAGATAATTTTCATAATTTCTTTTCTACAAATAAAGATGTTTTCTGCTCTTGGGAGGCATTTACTTTTCCATTTTAACCAATGGCTGAGATGAGGTTTAGGAAAAATAAAGAATTTAGATGTAGGCAATCTCTCTACTAGAAGGACTGTAATCTTTGTAGCGTTCAAAAGGCGTTCCTTGTCATAGTGTTGTGTAAACAGAGGCGTGAATATGTTGCTAAACCTTTTCAAATGAAGGATTTCTGAGTAAGTCCTTCCTAATGAGAGGCTAAGATCCAGTTTAATTTCACTTTCTTTAATCATAAAACATGAACAACAATAATATGTCATAAAGTTGTGTGTAATATAAGACCTAACTTTTTTTTGAGTTGGGTCTCACTCTGTCATCCAAGCTGGAGTGCAGTGGCACCATCACGGCTCATCACAGCCTCAACCTCCTGAGCTCTGACAATCCTTATGCCTCAGCCTCCAAGTAGCTGGGACTATGCCTGGCTTATTATTATTTTTATTATTATATTTTATTTCTTTGTAGAGGTGAGTTCTCTATGTTGCCTAGGCAGGTCTTGAACTCCTGAGCTCAAGCAATTCTCCCACCTCAGTCTCTCAAAGTGCTGGACTTACAGATATGAGCCACTGTGTCCAGCCAAGACTTAGTTTTTTAAAGCATAGAAAAACAGTTTCTAGACACAGTAGGCACCACATATGTATTTGCTAAACAACACAAAAATCAGTGATGACTATGAAGCTTATTACAGTCATAGTTGAAATATTTTTTTCTAAATAAACAGGAAACTCAGGCCATCAGGAGTAGATTATTTCCTGAGTAGCTTTTATCATTTGATTCATACCTTAAAATAGTGCATTGAATGTCTTCAAGCTTTTTAAGGAATGTTCAAAGAAACTATAGTTCTGGAATATCTAGGCGACTATAATCTTTTATAATCTTTCACTGATCTTGATCAACAGAGAATAGTGGTTGTGCAGTTTAAAAAATATGTATACGAAGCCGCTCTTATATGCCAGGCAGCATCTCCGGGGTCAGTCTACTGTAGTGCACAAGAAGGGCCAGGCGTTTGCTCTCAAAGGTCTGCGTCCTAGTGGGGAAAGCAGATGAAGAAATAGAACTACAGTTGGCAGCAAGATTAGGAAGGACTTATGATAGGTCAGGAAGATGGAGGGCAGGGAGAGTGTCTCCTTTGGTATAGGTCAGGCATGTCCAAGCTGCAGCCCATGGGCCACATGCAGCCCAGAACAGCTAGTAGTACAGCCCCATACAATCTTTCTGCATCATGTGTTTTTTAGCATTTATTTTCTTCGTGACCCCATGTGTAGTTCCGTTTTTGAAATTTACAATCATGCCTTATTCATGACATCACTTTTTGGCAGCACATAAGTTTGTGAGCAGCTGTTTTCAAAGATGAAGCACACAAAGAGCAAAACTTGAGCAAATATTTCTGACGAGCACCTTAAGAACTCACTAAAAATTAGGACTACTTCCATCAACCCAGAACTGATCGATTAGTTTTACAAAAACAAGGTCAAATTTCCCACTAGTTTTATGTTGTACTCATTTTTCTAAACTTTATAACAAAAGATATATTTTTAAAAGTCTTATTTTATGTATATATATATATAATGTGATCACATTAAAGGGAAGTGCCAAGTGTGATAAAACTCAAAATACCTACAGAACATTTGTTCTCAAAATGTGGCTCTGGGACCAACTGTGTTATATAATGTACGTGAGGCCCGAGACAATTCCTTTTTATTCAGTGCAGCCAGAGAAGCCAAAAACTTGGACACTCTCGGTGCAGGTGGTCAGGGAGGGTCTTGCTGCAGAGGAGACTTGGAGGTGAGTTCTGAAGGATCTGTGAGAAGGAGCCTCCAAGCACAGCGACCAGGAGAGTGTCTGTGGGAAACAAGAATGAGGTGGTGTGGCTGCAACACTGCAAGAGTGAAGATTTAAGAATGGGAGGAGTGGCTGGGGCCAAATCACACAGGACCTTGATGGCCAGAGTGAGAGGTGTTATTCTGAATACGGTGGCCAGCTAATGGTGTTTATATTTATAGTTTTTTAAAAATTATGATGGAATATACAGAAGACTTACCATTTTGACCATTTTTATGTGTACAGTTAGTTCAGTGATACTGAGTACATTCACATTGTTTGCTACCGTCACCAACTGTTCATCGCCAGAACTTTTTTCATTTTGTGAAACTGCAACTCTGCACCCAATAAACTGTAATTCCTCACCACCCCCTGGCAACTGGCATTCTACTTTTCTGTCTCTATGAATTTGAATACTCTAAGTACTTCATATGTGTGGCGTCATGGTATTTGTCCTGTTGTGCCTGGCTCATTTCACTCAGGATAGTGTTTTTTTAAGGTTCGTCTATTTTTAGCATGTGTCAGCCTTTCCTTACTTTTTAAGGCTGCATAATATTCCATTGTGTTTATCATTACCACATTATCCATTCATCTGTGATGACAGGTTTTTTTTTAAATTATAGAGACGTGGTCTCATCAAGTTGCCCAGGCTGCTCTCAAACCCACCGGCTCAGGCAATCCACTCGCCTTGGCCTTCCAAAGTGCTGGGATTACAGGATAGAGCCCAACCAGATGACAGATTTTAAGCAGAGGAGTGACAAAGACTATCCAGTGAGCTACTGGTCATTGATTTGACACAGTATATCACTGAATATCTTTCTCCCAGTGAGAAAGAAAGGAAACTATTTCCTCCAATGAAGGGTCTTCACTATATGTAGGGATCTAAAGGCAGTTTTGAGCCAACAGGTGGTTAAAAGAAGAATATCAATCTTGAGCAAGTATCCTTTTTGCCTAGAGGGCTTTTAGAAACATGGGTTTCGGGCCCAACTCCACAGTTTGATTTAGTAGGTATGGGGTCAAGCCTGAGAGTTTGCATTTCTAACACCTGCATGCCCAGGTGATGCTGATGTCGTTGGTCCCAGAGCCACATTTTGAGAACCAATGTTCTGTGGGTATTTTGAGTTTTATCACACTTGCATTTCCCTTTGATGTGATCATAAGATTAAACTAAAACTTTTACCTTAGAGTGATTTATAGCATATATTTGAGTCACTGAATTTTAGTTACTGCTGAATAGAGTGGAAGTGTTTCATATATTATTTTTAATAGTATTTATCATGTTGTCCTTTTGTGACAGGTTTGAGTCTGTCAGTGTGACAGACTTTAAGTCAAGCTGGAGAAACGGGGTGGCGTTTTTGGCTGTCATTCATGCCTTACGACCAGACCTGATTGACATGAAGAGTGTGAAGCAAAGATCCAACAAGGACAATCTAAAAGAGGCCTTCAAAATCGCAGAACAAGAAATGAAAATCCCCAAATTGCTGGAGCCAGAAGGTAAAGAAGCTTCTTTCTTTTTAAAACAAATTTTGCAGTTTAGCATGAAGGTGATTTGAAGACAGTATCTCTAGATAAGGAAATATAACAGCATTATATTTTAGTCCTGGAGGTTTTCACTTAAACTCTTTATTGAATTTTATGAAACTAAGAATTCCTACCAATTAGTTAACTTCAGTAATTATGGGGAGACCAAAATTAAATGCAAACAGTGCTGCTACTGGGAATAATTTGAGCCTTTGTCTTAATTTTCTTCTATTGTGTTCTATAGTGTGTTCTTGATTCTATTATTCTGTTCTAAATCTCTTGTATAAGATGTTTTTCTGAGTCCTGAATTAAAGTTATTTGTGTCTCCCCATTCCGCTCCCTCCTCCTGGTGAAGGCTGAGCCTTGGTGAGAACAGAGACTACAGCTCTCCCTGTTTCTTCCTGTGTGGTTGGCCAAGCTTTGCCCATCGATTCGGTGCAATCAGTTGTGCTGGACTGTTCATAACAAAATCCCCAAAGCTGTTTTTTTAAATAGAAAGCTTCATCAAATTGCAGTTTATTTTAACTTCATAAAATTAAGATTAAAAGAATAGAATTCTGAGGCTGGATACGGTGGCTCATACCTGTAATCCCAGCACTTCAGGAGGTTGAGGCAGGAGGATTGCTTGAGTCCAGAAGTCCGAGATGAGCCTGGGCAATACAGACAGACCTTGTCTCTACAAAAAATAAAAAATTAGCTGGGCATGGTGGCATACGCCTTTAGTTCTAGCTACTCTGGAGGCTGAGATGGAAGGATTACCTGAGTCCAGGAGGTCGAGGCTGGATGAACTGTGATTGTGCCACTGCACTTTAGCCTGGGTGATAGAGTGAGACTGACTCAAAAAAACAAAAAAAAAATAATTCTTTCTCAAAAGCATTTTGATTGTATTGTTTAATAGTGCAAACAAAGCTATTAAAAAATTAAAGTCATAGCCGGGCTTGGTGGCTCAGCCTGTAATCCTGCGCTTTGGGAGGCTGAGGTGAGTGGATTGCCTGAGCCCGCGGGTTTGAGACCTGCCTGGGCAACTTGGCGAGACCTCATCTCTACAATAAATCAAAAAATTAGCCGGGCATGGTGGCGCCCGCCTGTAGTTCCAACTACTTGGAAGGCTGAGGCGGAAGGACCGCCGGAGCCCAGCAGGTGGAGGCTGTGGTGGCTGGGAGCGGCCACTGCACTCCAGTCTGGGCAACAGAGTGAGACTCCAACTCAAAAAAAAAAAAAAAATTAAAGTCATAATAAAGGCATAGGATCAGCGAATGATTTTTTTGTTTTTGTTTTTGTCTTGAGGTGAGGTCTTGCTCTAGGCCAAGTACATATGTGTTCTAGCTCAGCTTTCTAATTAGGGCTGTGTATATACATATTTAATGGACGGCTCTTCAAAACAATGAAACACGTGCACATTTATGCATGTCTGTTATAAAATGTACTGATATAAAGAATGTGTAGCACAGAACTTGCAATAATAATAATATCAAAATAAGAATTTACAATAATACAATTTATAATGTGCTTTAGTATAAATTCCATATGGTTCTATTGGAAATTCCAACAAGATGCTTTTTTAAATTTTTGCCATGCTCTTGTATCTGTCTGTAATCAACTTAGGGTTGTATTTGTTGAACAGGGATAGTTGATTTATAGTTTTCTTTATGTTTATAAGTATGTGGAATAACAAGGAGGTATGTCAGGACTTCACTCATTCTTCAAAGACATTAGAGACTTCTTTGCTAAATCCGATACTGGAAGAATATCTCCTCAACTTTTTATACTACTCACAAGTTAACAGCTATGGACATACTTTTAAGATTTGTCTGCATTATTAACAATTTCTCCATTGCTTTTTTTTCATTTAAATACATTTATTTTTTGTAACTTTGCTCTGTTTAGGTTATGTAGTTTTTGTTCAGTTATGAGGACAGTCTTTAAGCAATGGTATATTATAAAGCAGTCAAGAAACAACAAAGTTGAGTTCATTTGCAGATTCCTGTGGCGTAAATGCTACCAATAGGACTGACTTTAAGCTACCAGTGTGAAGCACTGAACACAGAGTTGGAAAAACGTGCAGCAGCACACCAGTGTGTGTTATTTCCATCATCCTGATACAATAGACATAAGTAATCCCCAGAGCATAGATAAGAGTAAAATATAAAATACCTGGGAAATGATGAGTTTTACATATATATTGCCTTTGCTTTTAATATAATATAATTAAATGTGTAACTAAGCTTATTCATAAATTAAATATAATATATTAAATGTCTTATACAAATATAAATGATATAATATTAATATAAACATGCATAAATGTAAATGAAATATAATTTATAAATAAAGTATAATTTAATTTTAATATAATTTAGTTAATTTAATTTAATTTTTGATGATGATTGCTTTTAACAACTAACAAAACATTTAGCAATAAGCTGTCTTACACTGGAGTTGACTGGCTCTGGCACACGTGTGGCCAAGTGACTGGATTTGCCATTTAACCTTTTTGGTTTTAAACAGATTTATTGAGATATAATCCGTATGCCATGCAGTTTACCCATGTAAGTGTACAGCCCAATGGTTTTGAAGGTATAGCCATCCCTCCATATCCATGGATTCAACAAACCACAGATCAAAAAATGCTTTTGTAAAAAAAGCATCTATACTGAACATGTACCTTTTTTTTGGTCGTTGTTCCCTAAACAACACAGTATAGCATTTATCTAGCATTTACATTGTATTAAGTGTTATAAGTAACCTGGGAATGAGCCCTGGAACCAATACTCCATGGATGCCAAGGGAGAGCTGTCTTCACAAAATTCTACAATCATGATCGCCGTTAATTCCGGAACATTTTCGTCATCCCACAACGAAACCCTGTGACTGTTACAGATGCTCCACATTTCCTCCCAACCTCCCCACACCTTCCTACCTTCTGTCTTCATAGAGTTGACCCTCTGAACATTTCACATAAATGGAATCATACAATATATGGTCTTCTGGGATTTTTTTTTTTAGAGACAGGGGATTGCTCTGTTGCCCAGACTGGAGAGCAGTGGGTGTTGATCATAGCTCACTTCAGCCTTGAACTCCTGGGCTCCAGTGATCCTCCCATAGCCTCCTGTGTAGCTGGGACTACAGTTGTACACCACTGCGCCCAAATAATATTTTAATTTTTTGTAGATACATGTTCGTGCTTTTTGCCCAGGCTGGTGTTCAACTCTAGGCCTCAAATGACCCTCCTGCTTTGGCTTCCTAAAGCACTGGGGATTACAAGCGTGAGCCAGTATAGTATGCCTGGCGTGACTGGCTTCTTTAATAATATCTCCAAGTTTCATCCATGTTGTATAATGACTTAGTACTTCATTCCCTTTCTTTTCTTTTCTTCTATTTTTTTTTTATTCAGAAACTCACTCTGTTGCCTGGGCTAGAGTGCAGTGGCACAATCATGGCTCACCACAGCCTTGACCTGCTGGGCTCAGGTGATCCTGCCTCAGCCTTCCAAGTAGCTGGAACTATAGGCACACACCACCACGCCTGGCTAATTTTTAAATTTATTGTAGAGACCAGGTCTCACCAAGTTGCCCAGGAGGGTCTCGAACCCGTGGCCTCAGTCAATCCCCTCACCTTGGCCTCCTAAAGTGCTGGGATTATAGGCATGAGCCACCACGCCTATAATTAATTACATTTAATTGTCATGTCTCCTTAATCTCTTCTTGACTGTGGCAGTTTCTCAGACTTTTTTGTTTGCTTATGACCTTGATAGTTTTGAGGATTACTGGTTAGGTATTTTGTAGGATGTTCCTTCATTATGTGCTCTTGGGAGGAAGACCCTGGAGGTCAAGGCGTTCTTATCACATCGTTTCAAGAGTGTGTACTATCCATGTGATTTATCTCTGTTGATGCTGACCTTGATCACCTGGCTGAGCTAATGTTTGTCAGGTTTCTCCACTGTAAAGTTTCTCTTTTTTTCCCTCTTTTTTCCATGGCTGTACCCTCAGAAGGAAATCACCACGCACAGCCCACACTTAGGAGAGTTATGCTCACCCTCCTTGATGGCAGATTATCTACGGCAATTATTTGAAATGTCTTCCTTACAGGAGATCTGTCCACTTTTCCCCATTTACTTATTCAGTTATTTATTTATATCAGCATGGACTTATTGATATTTTATTTTATACTTTCACTTGTAATCCAATACTGCTTTGTTAATTTTAATGCTCGGATTTTTTTAAAAGTTTTTTTTTTTAAGCTCAAAGTGTTGGCCATTAGGAGTTTTTTCAATTAGCGCCTGGTCTCCTTTGACATAGCCCCGTCCACATGGGGTTTCCTTGTTTGCTTCTGAGGCTTCCTTCCTTTCTAACAGGACAGGCTGCTGCAGGCTCATCTTGTATGTTTGTTTCCTGCCCCAGTATTAGAATTGGCCATTTCTCCAAGGAGCCCTGGTTCCTTTCACTGGAGAATGCCATTAGAAACCACTATGTGGGTGCTGTATGTGCTCTTTGCTTCCTGTACTTAGCCTTTTTTGAACTTCAGTTTTTTCATACATGTTGAATTAGGTGGTCTTTCTAAACTCACAGTTAGCCTAATGTGAACTTAGAACTTGTATTTGAGCTTACAGCCATATTTCTATAGTTTGGGCATTGGTCTGGTTTCATGTCGGTTGTTATTAATTTTTCTTGTTACCTTTTTACTCCTTCTGGTCTTTCTTCCCTTCCTTTTTTCTCCTTCTTTTTTCTCTTTCTCTTTCCTTTTTGGTTCTTCATTATCTTCTTCTTTTTCATTTTTTCCTCATGCTTTGCTCCAATTCTCTAATTCTGGTTGCTGTCCTTTAAAAATACTTATCTCATATTGTGATTCTCCAAATCTTTATTATTAGTATAAAATATTTTCTCTATTTTAGTT